>LZPO01017573.1:19631-34629 GCA_001675575.1 Neotoma lepida | reverse complement strand
CCCTCCCCCTCCCTGCCTTGCCCTCTCTTGTTGCCATGGTGCACTCTGCACTTCATTTGCTTCTGACAACACAAGAATCACTAGGTGTATTCTTACTGATGAGGTGTTGTCTCTGAGAAGATAGATGGCAATAATGGAACAGTTGAACTGGAAGGCTTTCGATGCTATTGATCTGATTCCTTTATATAAATGTGGAAAGTGGCACCCAGAGAGAAGATGTGTCCTGCCCAAGGCCAAAGGTAATTATTTGCAGAGTCTCTAAATTTAGACTTCCTAACGTGTGGCACCTGTTCTGGCTAAGTGGCCATGGAGCTGCTCAGGTGAGCGGTCTGTGCTTGTCTTTGTACAGAGACTACTTCGAACCAGCTTCTACCTGTTAGTCTTTCTGTCTCCTCAACTCCAGTAGATACGGGGGACAAGCAGATCTAAGAAAGGTTGTCAAGATAACTTTGAAGTCATATGAGTCTGAAGTAAATAATGAAAGGACAGGTAACAAGATCAACACTGTGCCTTAAGTATGAACTGTCAAGAATGTCCACTCTTGTTCATTTTCTCCCACTAATGCTGATAAAACTGAGCCACGGAAGGCCACTCGGCAGACCAGGATTAATGAGTAAGCCAAGATTACTTATAATTGACCTATTCATTGTTCCTATGCAGATGGTTCTGCTAAGGATGTGAAAACAGTTTGTTCTCTTAAATAGGCTATATATTCCCTGCCCTCCATCTTGTTTACACTATTAATTTGCTTAGCAAACCTTTTTACCATATCTAGTACGAAGGTAAACTACAGCCCAGCCAGAGGGTCTGAATTATTCATATACTCTAAATTAGCACGGTCCAGATTAATGAGGTTTTACTCGACTTTTTATCTTCAACCACCTTCCCCTGAGGCAGAGGGTTGGTGTTTCCCTCTGTCTCTGTCCCTATTATCATAAGCTCTGTTCCCCAGGTGATACCCGGTTAAAGGGCACCTGGTCACAGTCTCTCCAGGGCTACTCTGAGGGTACAAGGAGAAGAAAGAGAAGCATTGCGGCACCCCAAATCTCCCGATACTCCATCTCCATCCTTGGTTCAAATTCCATTTAGCAAGAAGCTTTGGAGAGTTGACAGCTCAATTTCCTTCCTTCACGTGTGTGGAATTAGGTTCTGTTTGTTTTTGTTTATTTGTTGGTTTAATCTTGGACACGATGATGCCCTTACTAGGGGATACAGAAAGGGATAATGGTTTGGGGGGTTCTGAGAAAGGTTCTCTGCTCCCCTCTGCCTCCCTCCTCCTGCCCTTCTCTCTGTGTTTGTGTGTGTGTGTCCATGTTCTCTCTCTCCCTCCTCCTTTACCCAATCTTATCCACTCTGTGAATGTCATCATCATGATGTGAAAATAACAATTTTGAGATTGGTGCAATGTGTGAAAACTAAAGCAGAGAGATTTTGTGTGTTTATCCAAGGTAAGTGCATAAGCAGCAACTGCATAAGACCATGGACACTGCGGAGGGCTCGATGAAAGCCCGTCGCCATATGCATGCTCAGTTCCTCTTTCACTGCTTAATTCCCCCACCACGCCATCTGATCAGTTCTCGAATGTCCCCTGTGTCTTCGCCTTAACAATCAAGCCTGGTAGGCCATTCTACACATTTGTGATTCTCCGCATGAAAAAAATGCTTCCTGACATCTGCTCTGAATTTGTTTCTCTTTAATTTCCATTTATGCTCCCTTATCCTAACATCTGTGTCATTCTGAAAACAGTAACTCAGACTGACGTTATCTGTGCCATTTAAAATTTTATACTCCCCAGCTAGAAGTCCCTCTTAACCATGTCGTGGATGTGGAATGCTGACGATGCTCTCAGCCCAGCGAGGAGGGGCTCAGCTGTGATTTCAGAGGGGGCTGCCCATGTGTCGGACCCCGATACTTTCTCAATATATTTTCCAAAGAGGGCGAGAGATCAAACCTGAATCAGCAGTCTTTCAGCTGGAAATCTTTCTGTTCAGACTCCTCCCTTGGTCCCTCAGTACAAAGGGAGGGACCGGTAGTGGCTGAGGCCTACATACTCTGCTAAGTCACTTTCCGGTGAGATTTAGCATACCGGATGCTAGGGAACATGATCAGGAAATGTCCAACTAAAGAGATTGACCAAAAGAAGGTTGCCTGGTGGGAAGAAAGAACAGAAGGAAAGAAAGTTGGTTATTGCCGGGTGGTGGTGGCGCATGCCTTTAATCCCAGCACTCGAGAGGCAGAGGCAGGCGGATCTCTGTGAGTTTGAGGCCAGCCTGGGCTACCGAGTGAGTTCCAGGACAGGCACCAAAACTACACAGAGAAACCCTGTCTTGAAAAATAAAAAAAAAGAAAAAGAAAAAAGAAAAGAAAGTTGGTTATTTTTCCAAAGTCAAATGAAGACAGGATCTAACATTCAAAACCATGGTCATTCCACTCTGAGATTCATATGCATGATTGAGTTATTTGAATGCTGAAAATGTCCCTGCTCCCTCCAGTCCCTAGCCTTCAGGCCAACCTCTCTACAGTGGGCTTAGCTGTCATTTACCTAAACTCTGATCATTGCCACGGGAGGCCATCTGCGATGCCCCCATTTCCATCTTGTGGTTCCTTCCCATCTCTGCACCCCTAGTTTTCATCTCTTCCTTTATGCTTGAAAACACCCACATTTAATATATTCAATTAAAAAATAATACAGTTGTTCAATCAAGAACTTTTTTTGAATGTGTTGCACAACCACCACTTGTAAGGCAGGCCATTCAGGCCATGTGCTCTGAGGATGAAGAGGGGAACCAACATGGCTTTGCCATCCTGGGGCTTAAAGTGAGAGTGACGAAAGTAAAATGAACAAACAAACAAAACAGGAAAGCGAATCAAATTATCCTCTAATTATATACTGTGGTCAGTGCCGTGAAGAGGAGATACAGTGTGTTAGGAGAGTGACTGGGGAAACAGCTCTTTAGACTGAGTGGTCAAAAAGCAGTCATAAAATAGNTAAGAGGCAAAGGCAGTTATGGACATCATGAGTGCCGCATTGGCCAAGTATACAAACTTCTACAAGCCACACGTCAGTGGAGGACAGATGGGGATGATGTGGAGTTAGGAGGCAACCTTGCCCATCACAGCAGACACAGGTGCACCTGTACTGAATTAATGGGCCTTTTGANGTCCTGATGGCTGCTTGTGAAATCATTTCTAAAATGCTGCTGTTAAAGCTCAAAGCAGAGAGACCTCCTAGAGTTTGCAGGAACTGAGAGAAGCTTTGAAAACAGAGAAGGGTGTTACATGGGGCTGCCAGGAGCTAGGTCACTTCTCTTCCAGCTGAGGACACCACCATCTCTACTTTAACAAGGGCTTTGGCTGGGTCCCTATGGTCCTTTGTGAAGCCAGAATAGAATTCCTAAAATGTAAACTTAGCATCATCCTGCTCCTAGCCTAAGCTCATCAGACACCCCCACTTTAACAATACCTTCCCAATCCTAAAACCATCAGGGCATAGGGTGAGTGCCATGGGGCTTAAAGGACCCTCGTAAGCCAGCCCTGCACACTGCCCTGACCACGGGGCTCAAGCCTCCACCACCTCCTTTCCCCACTAAACACGTGCCCCATTTGCACCAACTTCCTTCAGCCCCATGAATATATGAGAGGCTATTTGAAAACACCTCCCTTCAATTCTTCACCCTCCCATTTGACTACCTCCAGCTTCAGGGAAGTACATTTAATTAATACTCTAGGAAGCTTCTCGGAGCCTCCCGGCCTTTACTCTGTGCTCTGACTAGTACAGACCCTGTCGTGTGGCCCTAACCATGCTGTAACTGCCTAACTGCATCCCCTAGATCCTAAGTTCTGAGAAAGCAGAGCCAACATGGGTCTTGTCCCCAGCTGGTTCCTGAGAACTACTGGAGGTCTTCTTAAAACTAATGAGTGAGTGACAATGGTCTTGTTAAATTGATGCTGAGCTAAAATTTGTGGCCAGTGACACTAGATCTTCCCCAAGAAGACACCACTGACTTCCTTCCTTGGCTGTATCTCAAGCTTTGCCATGAGATCCTCTGCACTTTGAGATAAATACGCCTCTCAGATAGAAACGAGCCCATAGTAGGAGCCCTAGAACGTGGAGTCAGAACTTCTGCTTGTTATCTCCAGGATGAAGTTAGTGTTCCAGGAGGGGGTGCTTCAACATGTCTCCCCATGATGCCAGCTTTGCTGACAGAATGTTCAAGAACCACACAGCTGCCTCTCTTCCCCTCCCCCTAAGTTATGATGAGCATGCGGCCTCAGGATTCCATTTCCCCCTCCTGGAATTATTTATGGGGCCCTGGGCTTGAATAAAGAATCCATTCTTTTGGAGGAAACCATGATGTGTTCAAAAATTTTATTTTTTTATGCTTTGTGTACGGACCGTTTTGGTAACCATGCCTCAGTGTGTGAGTAATAGGTAGCTGCTTTGGTGCTTGTATCATGCTAAAGCTTATTCAGATGTGATAACATTTTTGCTGCAGTATCTTGGCAACATGATTTATTCTGCAAACGCTCAGTGTTACCATCTCACAAAGCTGTACCATCTGGGTTGAATTAATAGGCTACCCAGAGAAATGAATGAGAATGGTCTCCTATAATTAACATGTAGGTAAAGTATATTTAACAGATTATAATAATTAATATGTCAGTTACTGATTTCATGCTAAATAGAATTGTGAACACAAGATATTAAGATTAGTTACCCTCTCTGTGTGTGCCTCAAANAAGCCGCAATGGAGAAAGAAATGAGGGCAGAAAAGTTCAGTATCAATAAAATTGACCTTAACATTAAGAACATCAGATACCAGAACCGCTAAGCAAACAGTGACAATGTCGGGCATCATAAGCTGGGAGCAGCAAATTACTGGTTTCATAAATTCAGAGCGGATACCAGAGATGTCCAGAACATCCCAGATGCGACCGGCGAAAGCACCAGAACGTGCTTAATTTATACGCAGCTGAATGCGCCTAGCTAAAGCAAGGAGTGGGGGAAGGGAGGAGGGGAGGAAAGACAAAGAAAAAACAGATTTTTGCCTAATGCCAGCCTGAGTTCCCTGCTGCTCAGCACCCTGTGCAAAAATGCCAGTGTGTGAGAGAAAAGCTGTGAAGGAGACTTAGAGGCCCCAGGAATTCAGAGGCACAGGCATCCAAGCTGGACCTTCAAGGGGACCAGGAGGGTTTTGTCTGGTCATTCAGCATGGATAGCGATGGATGAGTGACTGAGAACCAGGCAGCAGGGACTAGGAGAGGACAGAAGCCTCCCTGTCCTTTGACTCATATTTCCTGACCGAGCCTAGGTCGTTGGAAGGTTCTGGGAAAGGAGGCTCACCGTGGTGTTGCATGTGGATGCTGAACTGTAGTGCTAATGTGCCCAGCCTCAGATGCTTCGTCAGGAGATACTTGGGACCATGGAACAGTGAATGCACAATCAGGTTTTAAATGTTTGTTCATATGATTCAAGAAGGAAGCATTTCTTTTCACCTCTCTGGATTTTCCTTGGTCACTGACAGGCAATGCTTTTCTGGACTGTTCTCTTGTCCTGCCTGTTCATACTACCCAGGAATCAGAAACCTTTGCGCATTTCCTCACTGTCTTTGAACAACTAAACAGGGATTAAAAATTACAATTCTGGTGTTATAGGGCATGTCTCCATGCACTGGAGGGCCAGGGTTGGGGGGCAGACTAGGAGGGGTAGGATGGGATATAGAGCTTTCACAAGGTGAGGTCATGTTTCTGGGGAAGGTTCTACAAGGTGCCTGCTGTGGATTCTGTCTCAGGAATGACTACCCAGCGTCTGTTTCTAAAGCCCCCTAATCTAATTGCTGAACAAATGGATCCAGGAATCCTCCAAGCTGAGCCTTCCCCAGAGGGTCCCCAGGACAGAGCACAACCCATTTCCAAAACAATCAGGCCATCTGAGAAGTGACAGAGAGTCAAACAGAATGTGTCTCCCAAGAATGGATTGTGTTTAGCCTTTGGGGACAGGATGACAGGAAGTGTCTCTATTGCCTTTTTCTCAATAGTACAAAGGGGGAAGAAATATTGCTTTAGCCAGAGAGATGGGGAGGGTTATTGGAAAGATGACGAGAAGGTGGGGGGGTGGGGAAAGGGAGGGGAGCTGGGTTTTGTTGGAGCGATCTGGGAAAGATTCAGGGAAATGAGGCTCACAAGCAGCTCTTGGTCTCAGAATCCTGACGTGAAGGGAGTTGTCCAGTTGTTTCCTTGGAGAGCTTCAGAGTTCTCCTCCTTACTTACATCTAACACCTTCATTCTGTCTCTCTGCACTGTAGCCTTCTCTGCTCCATCTGTCCATTCTTAGGGCTGAACACACATCCACCATCGTAATTCTTCCTCAATTAAGCTGCTTTACAGAGCCTGACTGGAGCCCTGACGCTACAGAGCCAACTCCCCAAAAGAGAGTCTAATAGGCAGACTGGGAGCCAAAGGTTCAATTCTGAGCCAGTCACCTGTGCCTGGAAAAAAGGGGTTTCTTGGCCTACTCGGCAGGGGAGGAAAATACAACTCTACAGGAAAACCAGAAAGGAAAAATAATTAGCATGACTTGATTGGAATTTCTACCATGATAACCCTGATGGTGTCACCATAACAGTATGGACTGTTATTTGCTACTTTAGAGGAAGATAGTCTTTGTCCAACCTAGGATGATCATCCTGGTCTCTAAAACATATTTTTTGAAACTTATCTTTTGTTCAAGTATTCCCAAGACATAAAACCAAAATCAACACAGGCATGTCTACTAACCACCATGATGGCGTTAGTTGTGAGTGGGGGTGTCAGTATACCGAACCCATGACTGCTTGGCTCATTGCAGATGCTCTGAGAAGAGTTGTTGAAGGAAAGAACAAATTAAGAAGGTTTCATGACAGGCTTTAAGCCTTCTGCCTCATCTCAGGCCACCATTCTGCTGGGCTCCCTCGAAGTCTTACCAGACAATGATTTCCGACTTTGGCCTCAGGCATCACTGAGAGTGCACCAGTCACTGCCTGCTTGGGCAGCAGCTCCGCAGCCCCAGCTGATGTCTGCAGGTGCACAGCATGTGCTCCTAGGGGAGAGGCACACAGCCCATGAAGCTGGCTCCAAATCTGCCAACATAAGCCCCGGGCTGCTCAAGGGAAGACAGGCTCAGATGAGCTCCTGAATGTAAAGAGGATTCCAGGGGGAGTGTGACAACCAGAGCAACCAGGAAGGCACGTAGTGTCCCTGCACACAGGAAAAGAGCCAAGCACAGAAGGCTCTAGGGCAATTTACTGGAATCCTTCCAACAACACCACAAGCATCTTTCATGCATTTACCTTAGTCTAGGGATGCAACCCTACTCCTACAATTCTGTTTATCCAAATATCCAGTTGCATGAGAATTTGCGTGTGTTTGTGTGTGTGTGTGTGTGTGTGTGTGTGTGTGAGAGAGAGAGAGAGAGAGAGAGAGAGAGAGAGATTATTCTCTGCAAGAGGATTTTAAATAATTTTAAAATGTAGAAACCATGAAAGTATCCAACACACGGAATGGCAAAGAAAATACACATGCCCAGATCTGTGAAGTAAATGTAGCTATCAGAAATACCATAGCAGATTGCATTAAGTACCACAGACATTAGAAAGTACCAAAATACATGATTCTGGTTTGGTTTTTTGTTTTTGTTTGTTTTTAAATAACATATACCAACTGTCTTAGTCACTGTTCTATTGCTGTGAAGAGACATCATTGACCAAGGCAAGTCTCATAAGAGAAAGCATTTAGTTGGGAATTGCTTACAGTTTCAGAGGCCTAGTTCATTATCATCACAGTGGGGAGCATGGCAGCATGCAGGAAGGTGCTGGAGAAGTAGCTGAGAGCTACACTGGGATCCAGATCCATAGGCAGAGAAGGGGTGGGATGGGGGTCGGGGGAGAGACTGGGTTTGATGTGGGCCTTTGAAACCTCCAGCGATACACTTCTTCCCACAAGGCCACGCCTCCTAATCCTTCTGATCCTTTCAAAGTGTTCCACTCTCTGGTAACAAAGCATTCAAATGTATGAGTCTATGGAGGCCATTCTTATTCAAGCCACCACACCAGAGTGGTGCTGAACATCTTTAATCCTAGCATTGCAGTCGGAGACAGAGATAGATAGATCTCTGTGAGTTCAAGACCAGACAGGGTTACACTGTAAGCCCCTGTCTCAAACAAACAAATTAAAAAAAAAAAAAAAAAAAAAAAACTAACTACAAAAGCATTATGACTCTAGTTACAAACATTGTGTTCTATGGTTAAATCTTACTAAGTAGCTAGATCCTAAGGAAAGGAGGGGATGAGAGGGAAGGAAGGAAAGAAACTGGGGTGCTAAATATGTCAACTAGCTTGACTATAATAATTGTCTCATAATGTATATGTATATCAAAATATTGCGTACCTTCAGTATATACAATTTTTATGTCAATTGTACTTCAATAAAGCTGGAAAAATAGTAAACTGTGTATTTTCTGTGTAATGACTTAATCTTCTGGAAAGAATGTCTACCCATTTTAAAACCAATTGCCTTGAGATTGCAGTGGGGGGCATTGGGGGAGTTTTTAAGCTTTACCCACTCANTGCTTTCTATTGATGCATTAAATCCTTACATGTGTTAGTTTTCATTTTTTAATTCTCCACAATTTGAAAAAAGAAAGGAAGATGGAAAAGGCAAATATATTAATCACACTCCTCATACAGAGAAGGAGAATCTGGGATACTATAGAATTCACTGAATTTAGAATTGGATCCAATCTAATCTCATATTCTCTCCAGGAAGAAATGGGAAACTGAGTCATGGTGTACTGAAGCAGGGTGTGAGAGTGCCAAACACCGAATAATGATGGCTGTGACCCGTTATTAAAGTCATTTGTGCAGTCAGAGGAACCATTCAGAAAATGGTCTCTTCTGTCTCCTTGGCTTAAGTGTAAATACCATATGACCTCAACAAAGCTGGATAACTTTTCAATCTTTTAAACTATTAATTTGCAAAGTTAAGGTACTAACAGTATCAACCCCAGAGGGTCATTGTAAAAGTATAATGAAATACCTATTAAGTACAAGCTCTGGTATATGCTAAGTCCTCAGAAATTTAAACCAGCACATATATAATCACTCACTAGGGGTCTTCTGAAATATAAATGAGAAATCGCCTGTGTGATCTGGAACACCCAGGGAGTTGTNTCTGAGTGTCTGTGATTCTGTGACCCTCCCAGAATAACACGGACAACTTGATAGAAAGAGCATGTAGATTCTCTCTAGGAGAAATGAGGACTGCCTTCCAAANGCAGACAGCCCTCCAAGAGTAAGGACACCTAGTTGGAGACTACTTCTAAGGGACAGAGTTTTAAATCATCATCCANCAAGACAGCATGGCCCCCACCTGAAGCTCCTGTTGNTTCCTCGTGGCATCCTCACCCAACTTTTAGGAGCTATTTTCTGTCCTTGGTACCCTCTCTTCACTAGAGCCTACTCCATTCTGAGTTGCCTCACTAGGCAGTCTCACGAAGTTAGAACAAGTCTAGCCTGAGTATGGCTTGATAAACTATAAACACAGTTTGGCTCTGAATTCAGCAGTTTGACTGAATGATGCAGCTGGGTGATGTGAGAGGGGTAGGACAGCTTCCATTTTAAATGACAGACTGAGNGCTTGCTCTGGATGAAGAAGACTAAAACATGTCCATGGAAACAAGCCCAGGAGTGTACCTCACTTCTACCAGGTGCTCACACAGTATCACCAGGAATCTGTCTCTGTAACTCATTTCTGCTTTGTAGTGATTGGCCTCCATCTCAAGCCATTGGGTGGCCAGTGATGAAGCACAGCAGCTTAGAGCAAAAAGAAACAGGAATTCCTCTTTCTCAATAGTTGCAGCAATGTCCAAAATATGGTCATTACCCACCTTGGCTCGGCTCACCTGAAACCAAGTGTCATAGAGAAGGAAAGAAATAGACTGATTGGCTGGACCTGCACTCACTGCCGGTACTGGAGACACAGTTACCCACATAGAGCTATGCAGTGCCACGCTAAGGATGGGTGAAAAGCTTGGGTGCTGTCACTAAAAGGAGGAGAAATGGATGCTAATCTGTGACCACCCATCTCAAAGACATGCACACTCCAAAGCACAACAGTGAGTCTCTGAAAGGAACAACCAGGCCCAGCCGTACCTCAGAAAGGCATCGCACAGCAAGTCCAGGCAAAAGCCTTCCAGATGGAGTCAGGGATGTCTGCAGCCTCGCCAGCAAACNAGCCACACAGAGGGTGACTCCCACTTCACGTTCGCTCAGCATCGCAGCACTGTGGTTCTCAAGGCTCATGTTAGCCTNTCAGAAGAGGGGATTAACATGCATTTTGATTTCTGTTGCAAACACGTTGTTTCAGAAATAAAGTTGGCATAGCAGGCATCTTGGTTGATTTAATCTCTGACACGGGAAGCTTATTTATAGNATCACAGCCTTCCAAATGTTTAAAAACTCAAGCATTATAAGCCTGCTGCGCTTTTCCTGCGAAGTACAGAACAGCACTAAATGAATAATACCACCTGGCCCAGCAGCACCGGCAGGATCCTGCATCAAACACAGCTTCAGTCTGTTCCCGGCATGCGGACATCCCTCTGCTGGGGCTGCAGTCATCTTATAGGAAGATTTTCATGCCCCCATATCCTGGGATGCATCCCAGAGATGGAGCCCCTGAGAAAGGGAACCTTACCTATCCACTCTCACTCTCTCTCCCAACCTCTCCTGGAGGCAGAGGTTCCGGATCAGCTGATTCATGCCACCTCTTCCCCCAGATAATCTTTCCAAAGGCCGCTCTTCTCCCTCCATGCACATCTAGAACATGTTTAGTGTTAAAGCAACCTAAGGCACTCTTGTTTTCCCAGTTCAATATGAGTTTCACACAGTGCACCCCATCACACACACACACACACACACACACACACACACACACACACACACACACACACTAACTCTCATTAAAATCACATTGATGTTGGGTAATCTAGGTATCTAAGTCTATCCTCCCATTACAAGAGGAGTTCATTGTACTCAAGTTCAGACCAAAGTACATAAAACATCTTAGAGGTACATAAAACAATCAGCCATTGNCATCTTGGAGAGTAGGAGATCACAAGACACCTGCAAGATAAAGTTTTACATGAATTTATAAGCAAGTGCCAACCACTCAACACGCTATCTAGATTCTATAAACAGTGTGCTTTTGGGGCTAAAGGAAAAAAANTGTTTCTTTTCCTTTCTTTCTTTTTTAATCTTGGTGTCAGAGGTTATGATTTTGACATTTAGACAGAACACAGACTGCTTGTAGTTCAGAGGCTGACCGCAACTCTCTGGAATCTAGCTACAAAGAAATCCACACCAGGGATTTCAGTAAGGAATGGGACACAGAACAGCTAGTTCTGTGGAATCAGGAAGTCCCCATCAGGAAGAGATTCTTAAAGATGAGCCAGAAACCTCTAGGGAAGTAGTGTCACCCACTAACTGAGGTGTGAGCATTCAGAACATGAGCCTTTAGAGACACTTCATGTTCAATACAACAGTATTTATTTATTTATCCATTTATTTATTTATTTATTCATTTATTTATTAGATATCAGCTCTGAGAGAAGGAGGCTGGGTGGGGGGAGAGAGAAACCCCTGTGTACTTCTGTGTCTCTGGGAGAATGATAGTCTTTCTGCAGCCCTAAAGGGACAACATCTGAAGACCTCTAGGGCACTGAGCCTCAGAGTAACAAGCCTTCCCTTGAACACAGATATGGATGGTATAGTTCTACATTTACCACCAGGCAACACCTCCAACCCTGTGACCTTGTCAGGTGGGACTTGGCTGTCTCTTCTTACTGTGTATGCTTGAAGAGGGCCAGAGGGCATCTTGTCCCCAATCCCTTCATCCCAGTTCTAGCACTACTGGAACTGTGTGCCATGATGTTCATGCTGCTGCAACTGGACCCCAATTCTCCTTAAGCCATTTCAGATGTGTAGCTGTACTGCGCCCCACCTGATGCTCCTCTTCTCAAGGGGTTCTCAACATCATCTCATACTCTTCCTCCCGTTGTCACTGGCTCCAACACCCACCACATGTGGCTTTACCATGGATTATCTTGGCCTCTCAGTTGCTCCACCTCCTGACTTCTGGTTTTGTTTTGATCCTGAGCCAAGTTATTAAAAAAAAACAAAAACAAAAACAAAAAAACAACTAGTAGAGCCCAAGTTTTGGCTCTCCTACTCGTCAGCCCCTGCTCAGGCAATCTCTCATTCTCAGCTCCTTCCTTCATTGCCAAGGATGCACGAATCTAAGAAAGATATGGGGCCTCTGTGGTTTGAATGAGAATGACCCTCACAGACTTAGTTTGAATACTTGGTCCTCAGTTGGTGGAACTGTTTGGGAAGGACTAGGAGATGTGGTCACGAAAGAAGTGTGTCACTGGGGAGTGGGCTTTGAGGTTTTAAAAGACTCACACCGTTCTCAGGGTGCTCTCGGCTTCCTGTTTGTGATTCAAGATGTGAGCTCTCAACANTTTCTGCCGTTATAGCCTCTAACCTTCTGAAACCATAAACCCGAACACATACTTTTTTATAAGTTAGTTGCCTTGGTCCTGGTATCTTATCACAGCAATAGAAACCCTAACTAATATAGCCCCTTCCTGCTCTTCTAAGCAGCCTCTGCCAACCTCAGAAAATATACTGTGTGGTGATGTATTGTGTCNTTCAAAATATTGTGCACCCTAATAAAGTTTATCTGAGGATCAGAGGGAAAANCCAGTCACTATATTAAACACAGAAGTCAGGCAATGGTAGTACATGCCTTTAATCCTATCACTCGGGAGGCAGGGATCCAGAAGTTCAAGGCCATACTGGGAACAGAGCCAGGCATGGTGGTACATACCTTTAATCCCAGACTAACCCTGGAGGTCTGTACAGACAGACAGGAAATGACAGAGCTGGGCAGGAAGAGGAAGTGATGTAGCTGGGCAGAGAGGAAATGAGATAGCAGAACAGAAAGTATATAGGCATGGATATAGATACATGAAGTAGGTCTCTTTGGAGACTGAGGTGTCAGTGAGATGAGGCTGTCTGTAGCTTGTCCTATTCCTCTGAGCTCTCAGTTTTTACCCCAATATCTGACTCCGGGTTTTTTATTAATAAGACCATTTAGCAATTCATCTTACAATGCTGCTCTATTCTGTGCCTCAGTTTCTCATCTGTAAGATGGAGATAACAGTAGCAGTCTGTCATTGAGCAGGTATACAGATTAACTAAGCTGGCAGACATTTCTATGCCAGAATTGCTTCAAGAAGGATTTTTTTTATTTGTTTGTTTGTTTGTTTTGTAGTGAGAGGTGTGTGTATGTGTGTGTGTACCATGGTGCACCCATGAAAGTCAGAGGACAACTTGAGAGAGTCAGTTCTCTCCTTTCATCGTGTGAGTCTAGGCTGTCAACTTGGCAGCAGGTGTCTTTACATGAGCCATCTCTCCAGCCCAAGAATAACCAATGCACTCAGATTTTTCTCAGGACCCTTAGTTTTTACACCTATTTCTTTATTTTGCAGGGGAGAGGGACACCTCAGTTCGTAGCTTACTCTTTCCANTGTGTAACTTCCAAGGATCAAACTCAGGTGGTCAGGTGGTCAGCAAGTGCCTGTCCCCATGGAGACATCAAGCCATCTGAGAGTTGCACAGGTATAAAAGCATCTTTTCAAGTGAGAAAATGGCACCACGTGTTTAAGTGACTTGCCCAAGGTCACATGACTAGTGTGCAGCTCCTGACCATCTGGGCGCTGAGCCTGAGCACACCACAACCTCTCTTGCCTCTCGAGATTTCTGCAAGTTCCATACACACCAAGAACTCACTTCACAGAGTTTCTGTGGAGACACCTGAAAGGTATNTCATAATGTACAAAGGTGATTCCAGATAGTAGAAACAGAAGGCAGCAATGTGAATGGTATTGGTACACCCAGGACACCTGAAATTTCAGTTTTCCAGGCCTGTTTCCTTGACCTGGGCCTGGAAAGCCAAATCCAGCTGGCCTCAGCCTTTGTAAGTAAAGCCTTTCTAAACACAGCCATGTGGGTGTGTTTACCTGCTGTCTACAGCTGACTTCGTACTACAGAACCAGAGACGAGTCCAGAGTTAACTGGCTTGCAAAGATTAGCATATTTAACACTAGCCCTTTATGGAAAATGTTTGTGGAATGCTGTCCTCAAGCGTATGTTTTTAAACAGGTCTCCTAAATAAGTCAGAGGAAGACAGGATGCCATTGGAAAAAGCACTAACTCAGGAAATGGAATAAACAGCCCCAATATGGTGATTCCTCTGAATCTCNGTGCTATCCTTGGCAGTAACAATGCTTTAGATCCAGTGGTTCTCAATGCTGTGACCCTTGAATACAGTCCCTCATGTTGTGGTGATCCCAACGGTAAAATTATTTCATTGNTACTTCATAAGTGTAATTTTGCTACTGTTACGAATCATAATGCAAATATTTGATATGCAGGCTATCAGATAGATGACCCCAAAGGGGTTGTGAGCCACAGGTTAAGAACCGCTGCTTTAGATGTATAAAATCTTCCTTTATCTTCATACCCAGTCTTTGCAGTAAGATCCTCATTGTACAGATGAAAAGGCTGAGCCTCAGAGAAATTAAGGCCTTAAGGCCACACAGCTGGAAACGGGGATTGAAGGCAAGATCCCAAGCTCCTGCCCAAAATATCTTCATCCTGCCGGCAACTCCACCCTGATGCCAGCTTCACCCACTCCCTCAACAAGCAAGGGGGGGCGGTGAATTCAAGTCCTCAGTCTGGCTCAGAGTGACTTTGGGAGAAGCTAAGTGCTGATGGTGTCTCTGTCAATTCCAAAGGGCTCCTGTTGTCGGCCTCCCTGCCCCCTTTCCAAAGAGAAAGAAAGGACCTGACCCCCACACATGTGTACACACGCACACACACACACACATACGTACACACAC
>LZPO01017572.1:85375-117615 GCA_001675575.1 Neotoma lepida | reverse complement strand
CCTGAATAGAGGCTGCGGCTCCAAGCAGCAGACATGGGAAATTGAGATCCTGACTGTGCTATAAGTAAGCCCCCTCCTGAAAACTGTGAATATCTCTGCTGTAAAGAAGAGAAGTGATAGAACAAAAAAGAAAACTTTAAAAACAAAAACAAAAAAGCCACTTCTGTAAAGATTTCTTTAAAGGGAAACTTTATTTATGGATCTGTATCCTAAAGCAGTCTCCTCCCTTCAGTTGGGGAGCTCTTTGGAGCATTTAGAAACATACCTTAAAGGCTGAGGTTTATGGTTTCAATTGTTTAAGGAATTCTGTAATCAAAGCCGTAGAGTATTTTCAAATCTATGTCCTGTGTAGCATGTATTCTTGTGCCCGACACAAGCACCTAGTCAGCACTTGGTAATTACTGGAGAAGTGAATGGGTGTATGGCAGCATATGTCATGTCTATATTCTCCTTTTTAATAGGCTACAGGAGACCCTTACTACCTTGAAGTAGGAAAAACACTTATTGAAAATTTGAATAAGTATGCTCGAGTGCCTTGTGGCTTTGCTGCCATGAAGGATGTTCGCACTGGGAGTCATGAGGACAGGTAACCAAGCACCTACTCCCTTTCCTCAGCAAGGGACACAGCACAAGATACAGCCACTTGGAAGGGTTCTGAGAAACAGTGTAGCGTACTGGAGGGTGCAATCCTTAGCTCAGTGTGCTTGTTTGTAAACACTCTTGGATCCACTCCTTTTGAATTGTTTGAAAAGTGATGTTTGTGTGTGTGTATTTGTTGTTGTTGTTGTTTTAAATGTCATAATGCTTGATGTGTAGTAGATACTCCAATGATTTTTAAGTAGATATATGAATATTATATATCAGAACCTGTTATTATGGACATTAGAAACATTGTCTCCTGTGCTGTAATGGTTTTTAAACATTATGTAAGAGAAATTATTGAAATAATGAAAGAGCTGGATTATGGTTTGTATTCAGTCAATAATTCTTCAACAACATTATCGTAATCAGTGTGTGTGCTCTAATTCTGTCCCTAGTGGGAAGACCAGTGGTGGTTTCTGTTTCTAGATACTAGATACTAGATAGATGTGGGTGCCATGAAGTACTCCCATGATAAAGGGCACAAACATTGATCAGTGTGGTCTCCACTAACATTTCTGCTATCCAAAGGTCACTTCTGTAGTCTTCATATCTCTGAATGACCACTAAAGCTTGTTTTTGCACTTGGCTAGCAAATGTCCACTTCGTAACTATTCAAAGGACATAAAATCATGTCCTTTGAGCCACTGAAATAGAGCATATATAAAAACAGACTTTTCAAATGTGCTGCAAACATGCAAGCTGGTATGCGATCTTCACTGAAATATTTCTGGAGTCCTGAGTCTTGACAGATGAGTAAGAGAAGTGAAAAATGGTTTTAGGCAAAAGCACTGAAGACATGAGGAACACAGTATTCATGTCCTCACTAACTGGCCCTTAGCCCCTTTCTCAGAGGGTTTCAGAGATAGTTCCTTAGGCCTGGGACCCCTTCCCTGACAGTAGCTGATAAGGAAAAGCTAGACTTTTGGAAGTGGACATACAAATAACTGCAGGAAAGGAAAGCAAAGACTCTTTACCACTTCTGCTCTCCAGGTGCTCTTATGAGCACTTGATATGTTTAACTCGCTTGATCCAGCAACCCTTGTATAATTCCATCATAATCCTCATTTTAGAGATGAAGAACCCAAGGGGAAGAAATTAGAGAATTGTTCAAAGGTGTCTGATGAGGCTAGTTGAGAATCCTAATCAGGACATTGGCATAGACAGCCATGGTATAGCAGCAGCTTATTCAATGAACAGTAGTTAAAGCGTCTACTTTATGCCAGGCACTGTACCTAAGTGTTAGGNTTGATAGATGAGACCCACTCCTGGCTCTCCCATGCTTTGCAGTCAGTNAGCACATAGCTGTGTAAAGAAATGAGCAGCACATGATAGGTGCTATAGTACAAAAGGGACATGCTGAGGAATTAGAGGCTCTGGGGAGTCAGTCCATTCAAAGGTTTTATCCTTGGGGATTTACCAACCTTTTCTCCCTCCTCGCTCCCAGGTACTCCTTTCATGACATTATTGCTGGGCTTTTTACCACTGCCTTTGCTCCTTTCTGATTGTATCCCAGTGTATAGACTCTCTCTTAAATTCTGTGGATTGGGATGTAGTTTGGTGGTAGAACACCTAACCTATCTTGTGTTAAGTACTGAATTTCATCCTCAGCTTAGAAACAAAACCACACACACACACACACACACACATACACACAGAGAGAGAGAGAGCACTAATTATGCTCAGAATGTGCCCAGCACAATAGCGCTGTAGTCATCTGGAGTCAGGCAGGATGCTGCTGATGGGGGCCAGGGACTGATGTGTGTACCTTCTAGCCTACTGAAGACCACTGTTTCATTAACTCAGTGTTTCACATGGGAGCATTTTACCTCTCATATACATTTGGCCCAAACTCTAGTCTTCACTGTACTGTATTATTAACTGCCCTTAAGGTTTGTTTGTTTGTTTGTTTGTTTTTAGCTCTGTTATGTTCAACTCACACTGAATTTGTGACTGATCCCACTAGTCTCAGATACTTAAATCTATGCTGCTAATAAAAATATTCTGTCTTCATCTTGAGAAGCTAATTTTTAAAGCATAAATTTAGAACTTTATATTTATCCTAAGGAATTTTCATTTTGGTTCCTGGACAAAACTGTGGGGTTAAATATCATCTCAGGGGTCTTTTGGCTAAACCACCAATTTTCAGTATCCTACACCTTAGAAAAATATAATTTCTTTCCATCCAAATTATGAGGGAGAATTTTGGATTGGAATTATGACCAATGCCCTATAAATAGCACTTGAGAACTCTTAGTGACAGGCTGTTTTGGGGTGCATATTCCCCTACAGATCTACAGACATTGTCCTGTAGGTCACAAACATCCACATGCAACACACATACAAACACATTTTTTCAAGAGGACAATATTTGTATTTTCCTAATACTGTGTGATTACTAAAAATAATTCAAATGACCAAAAACTGAAAATCTTTTTAAGACCTTGCCATAATGTGCTTGAGGTAACGCTGAACAATTTGGAGGTCATGTCTGACATGGTAATAATACCTTTGCATTTGTGTATACGTTTATGGCTTTATATATAGCAAGATCACTTACAGCTTATAGATGGGTGATCCAACTATGCCTTCTTCTTTTTTAAATGTTTACAAAACAAATTGGCTCAATATCACTGTTCTTACTCATTAATCAACCCACCAATCTGCAGTTCTCAAAGTGGCATTCAGAAAAGGCTGAATGAATTAGGGTAAGTGTATTGTAGACTAACGGGGCAGGGTTTTTTTTGTTTAGTTTTGTTTTTCCCTAACAAGATTTACTTCTAAAATNGGCCTNGAAGTTTCCAAGTGTTCCAGCAGGAGATGGCTCAGTGGGTCAGGTGCTTCCGGCACAGCATGAGGACTTGAGTGTGATTCCCAGCACCCACATAAGAAGCCAGGCATGTCTACATGTGGCTGTAACCCCAGAGGTGCAGGAACAGGATGCCCAGAGCTCACTGCCACCTGATGTAACAGTGACTAGTTCCAGGTGCAATGAAAGATTGTCTCAAGGAATTAGGTGGAAACTGATGAAGACATCCGAGGTCAACGTCAGCTCCACATGCNCATACAGCACACATNTATGTAGCCCATGTGCACACATCTGTGTAGTCCATGCACACCCACACATTATTCAGATAGAGGGAAGAGTAGAGCTGTGGTTTTAATCTCATACATAAATGTACCATTTTGTTCCTCTTGCAGAAGAGGAAACAGTCTTTAGGTAATGTCCCAATGGCCAGAGACCTGTAGGGGAGGAGCTTCATCTTCAAAGCCTGTTTCCTTACCACTCCCATCAATTTTCAGTAACGCCCTTTCAACTTGCATTAGTAAACAGCTANTGAGGATCTGTGATGTGCCAGGAATTGGGCTAGGCTGGAAGCATGGTACCATACAACCTGTTAAGTAAACTGCAGTCATTTATTACCATTGAAACCTTGGTGGCTTTGTTGTGGAAGGTAGTAAATTTACTTAAATTTGATGTTATAATTCCATCTGCTCCCTATACTCTTTTTCTGACATGTAATTTTATTTAAACTATTTGTAAAGACATGTGCCCTCTTCCCCTTGTAGGTCTCTCCTCAACCATGTGGATAAATAGATAAATGCTTACAGTCTAGGAGATAAGTATTTACAAAGCTGTGCTTACAGTCCTGTGGCTGTGTGTTCATTTCCATGGAACTTTTGATAAATGATTTCTTTTACTTTGAAAGCCTTCTTCATCACTTTAATGCCTGTGTAGCAAATGTCATTCAAGTAACGTGCCTTACCCCTGTGTTAACATGACTTGAAGACTCTTATATGGGACTCATTAATAATTGTCATTCTCCGTAATAGAAAGCCTGTTAAAAGCCTAGTGTGAATTTTTGATAAGATTAATGTACCTGTGAGGTAGGCAGCTCCTCTGGTATTTCATGCCATTGTGCTCTACTTGAGTCTGGGTTATTCTGACAGTGGAAGATTGAGACACTCTGTAGTTGTTTGGCTGTTCGAATTGTATTAGCGCTATAATTGACATTTGGATTTTTAAATATTTATTTGTGACTTTTTGCTTTAGAATGGATTCGTTCTTCTTGGCCGAGATGTTTAAATATCTCTACCTATTATTTGCTGATAAAGAAGACGTTATTTTTGACATAGAAGATTACATCTTTACAACAGAAGCTCATCTGTTACCCCTTTGGCTCTCTACCACAAATCGCAGTGTCTCTAAGAAGAACACAGTGAGTTTTAAATTAATGCCTTACTCACCTTTCCACTTCTGTATATTCATTTTACTTTTCTAAATAGGAAGTAACCCATAATTAGAACTCATTTAATATATGCACAGTAGGAGGAAAGTGCTTATAATATTGTGTCATTTTCTTTTAGGATGTCACTCTTGTTGTATAAAAAAAGTTTCCTTTTTACTCATAATATTAAATAACATTATTATTATTAGTTACACTTTTTTTTTAATGTTTCAGACCTCAGAATACACAGAACTGGATGATAGTAATTTTGATTGGACTTGTCCAAACACTCAGATTCTTTTTCCTAATGATCCATTGTATGCTCAGAGCATCCGTGAACCGTTGAAAAATGTGGTGGATAAGAGCTGTCCAAGAGGCATCATCAGAGTGTAAGACGTGTTATTTTANATTTGTTAATACTAAGTAGTAACAGTAGTAAAAAAGACTTTCACCTAGACCAGATGCTGGGTGAGGTATGTAGTTTTTATTGAATAAAAATTATGTGAACTTTTATCTATTTTTGTTTAATAGCAGATAGTATATAACAGTTTTTAAATTTCTCTAGCTCATTTTTAGACACAAAAGAGTCAACTTCTGACTTCCAAGGGTCTGTCTCTTATACACATCTAGATGTGTATAAGAGACAGGTATATAACAGTTTTTAAATTTCTCTAGCTCATTTTTAGACACAAAAGAGTCAACTTCTGACTTCCAAGGGTACTGCATGAACATGGTACACGGACATACAAGCAGACAAAACACCCATCCACATACAATTTTTAAAAATTAAAACAAAAAAATGTGCCGGGCGGTGGTGGCACACACCTTTAATCCCAGCACTCGGGAGACAGAGGCAGGTGGATCGCTGTGAGTTCAAGGCCAGCCTGGGCTACAGAGTGAGTTCCAGGAAAGGCACCAAAGCTACACAGAGAAACCCTGTCTTGAAAAACCAAAAAAAATAATGTGAGAAAAATACATTTTTAGAGAAAGACAGCATACATGATCTAGTTTATTGGAATACACACACACACACACACAGTTTGTTAGTAACCACAATCATGCGCAGGAAAATAAGTTGCTCCAGCTTCACCAGTTCTAAAATTAGCAATTTTGTAAATATCTACTAAGATTATTCGTGTTTGGTTTTTATATTTCACTGCTTGTAATGTGTAGTTGTAAGTCTTGCTTCTGCTTCCTTTCTGCAGAGAGGAGAGTTTCAGAAGTGGAGCTAAACCTCCTCTGAGAGCCAGAGATTTTATGGCCACTAACCCTGAACATTTAGAAATCCTGAAGAAGATGGGGGTGAGTTTGATTCACCTCAAAGATGGGCGAGTCCAGCTGGTCCAACATGCAATCCAAGTAAGACATTGCTGGATGGGCTAGGTGCTGTATAGCTCGAATAGGGTGATGGCATTTGACTGTTGTAAGCTTTAGAGTAGACATACACGGAGCTCTCTGGGAAAGTTCCTCATTCCATGTGATCATTTAATTCCATGTGATCATTTGGGTTATTTGTTTATATTAATACAGTCAAAGATAGGACTTAAATCCAAATTTTTATCTCAGTTTANTGTCTTTCCACTATTTTAATTTGAATTAGTAGTTAATTTTAATATTTATATAATAATTCTCCACACTATTTTAGTTTTCAGTAAGTACTGAATCTAGGTATTTCATTCGTTACAGAAATCAAGCTTTGAGTATATTTGTACCTGAAAAAGATAACATACCTTTTAGATAATTTTTATTGGTTTTTACTTTAAAGATTTTATAACATGAAACCTTATTTATGCACATTGATTCTGAACAACATAATATTCTGAAGAATTATAAGCTGTAAGCACACTCAAACAACCTTTACTCTCAAATTCAGCTTTCCCACAGCCTCACTTTTCCTTTAAATTTTTATCTATTTTCTTGCCATCTCCATCTTCCATTTAAGAGTACCCTTGTGTCCTTATCGTCCCGAGTTGTGAGCTTGGCTCAAATGTTTTTTATTTAGGCTACCCATGAAGTAGTGGCCACCAAATGGCCTCTTAATTTTTAATACAATTTAACTTTTCTNTAACCCTTGATTTTNCTCTTCTTAAAACATGTCCTTCTTTTTGGCTCCAAGGGAGTTCCAGCAACATAGTCCTTTTCAGTTCTCACTCTGCGCCTTGGAGACTCCTCTGTAGCTCTGCTTTGCTGGCACTCCTACTCAGTGTAGGGCAGTCTACGACTCTAGATGATACTCTTTTCTCTCTAGTCTCTTCTTCAATGGTCTTCTCTCTCTGATGCTAGCTTTAACAGGTAACTTCTTGGACATATGCATCGAGCATTCCTTCCGAACTTTAATTCTAAACCCAGCTTCAGTGTATCTGCTATGTATCTGCACATCTCAGCATCCATCTGCTCTCAGTTGAATGGTGTTTTCCTTCTCTGTTGCTTTCCTGTCCTTACCTCAGCTCTCTTCTCTGTTTTCCATTCAGCAAACGCTCATCGTTCTCTCAGCTCTTTCTAGTGCTAGAAAGTTCGTAGTGCGATCGAACTCTTGGTATCTCTCTGTCCTCCAGCTCCCTACAGCAAATCCTATTTTTTTTTTTTTTTGCAACTTTTTCCTGTGATGGACATCTTCAATTTCTCCTTGGTTGAGACTTGGTTGAATTCTCAGTTTTACACAAGCAGAATTAATTATTCCCTTGTGCCGACTTTGCATGTCCTTCTCCACTAGACATAAACTTAAAGACTGTCTCCCAGTGCTTCAGCTCACTGTGGGGACAGAATAAGTTCTTAATACATGTTTCGAATCTCACTGAATCTGCTTGCTAGTTTGTAATTTAAAGAGGAAAGATGGGGGTCAGGCAAGAAGCTTCTTTTCCTTCAAAGGGGAAGCCAGCAGAGGGAAACAGCAAAAGGACACTTGAGCATCTGATATAGCACAGTTTCAGATCTCCATCAAAGGTGTTTATATGTGGGAAAGTTACAGAATAATGCTTTTCAGAAAATTCAGTTCCTGAAAGTAGTGTATTGAGGGCAAGTTAGATCAAAAATATTTAGTGGGGACCTAACTAAAAGAAGAAATTAAAATTAAAAGAAGAAATTAAAGCTAAAAGAAGAAATTCCATGCAGAAGTCTGTAATTTAGGAAGTCAGAAAGATGAGGAAGTTTGCAGGAAGGAAAGCTAAGCTAAACTGAATCTGTTTCTCTATAGGCTGCTAGTTCAATTGATGCTGAAGATGGGCTGCGGTTCATGCAGGAGATGATTGAACTGTCAAGTCAGCAACAGAAAGAGCAGCAGCTACCTCCACGAGCTGTACAAATTATTTCCCACCCGTTTTTTGGCAGGGTAGTCTTAACTGCTGGACCAGCTCAGTTTGGGCTGGATCTATCTAAACATAAAGAGGTATGTGCACTCCAATAAGGTTACTGAAATTAAAATAGTAAGTATTTAATTTCTTTGTCTCTAAGGAGCTTTATGTTTAGAAGCTGGGGTCTGAGTGTACATTCAGTGGTAGAAACACACACTCAGCTGAAACCCTGGCTTCAGTCCCCACAAGAAAACATTACTTTAGCATTCGGCCTCCTGCATTTAAATGAAAGTGTTCTTAAGTTTGTATGCAGTGGCTGGGGAGATGACTCAGTCATCAGAGTGCTTGCTGTGCACGCTTGAGGACCTGAGTTCAGCCCTGAGCACCCACATAAAAGCCAGGCATGTTAATGTACTCTTTTAATCCCAGCACTGTGGAAGCAGAGACAGGAGGATCCCCAAGGCTCCCTGGCTGGCCAGCCAGCCTAGTCTAATTTGTGATCTCCAATTTCCAGTGAGAGACCCAGTCTCAAAAAAGGAGGTGAATGGCTCTTGATTAATGATAGATGAGATTGATGATTGATTTATAGCTTCTGCATGTGTACACACACACACACACACACACACAGAGGGCAGGGGTAGAGGGAGAGGGAGGGAATTCTAGTTCCCTTAAAGCTCACGATCCTAAAGTGAAATGATTAGATTGTAATTGAAGAAGATAAAAGATGATTTCAGTTACTTTTATTTCCGACAGACAAGAGGATTTGTTGCAAGCAGTAAACCATACAATGGTTGTTCAGAGCTCACTAACCCTGAGGCAGTGATGGGGAAAATTGCCTTGATACAAAGAGGACAGTGCATGTTTGCAGAAAAGGCACGCAACATCCAGAATGCTGGAGCCATTGGCGGCATCGTTATTGGTAAGTAACCCTCTGTATCAGTGTATTGATCAGGAGGAGGTGATTTGGGGGATTTTCCCTTTATTTTCTAAAATCTTATCAAAGGGTTGATCAGGTTATTTTTATTATGACAACATAAAGGATAGATGATCAGTGACATAATAATTCCTATCTTTTATAATTTATCTTNCTCAAAAACTCAGAAACTGGTTTCTGTATATTAATGTCAGTGGAGATATTTGGGATAAGGTATAAGGGTAGAGTTGGAGTGTTGTGAAAATACCCCAGACTCTGGGAAAGAAACTGTGCCCTTGAGACCTCAAGTCTCCAGGTAAGAATTGCACTCAGCCACCTCCAGTGTGCATTCTTTAGAGACTCCATTCCTCCACAGGGTGGCAGGCTTTGGAATCACAGCCATGTTAGTGCAGTTAGTGACCCTGCCACAGAATGGCAGTGCAATCTTGGCCCAGCTTCAGCTGTTTGTTGTCTTTTCTTTCTGAAAACGATTTTTTAAGCTACAAATTTTGGACAATACATAAGAACTAGTTGTTAGAACATTTTACCCCAGGGGATTTTTTCCACTGAAATTACAAATTACTAGCTTTACCCATGTATTTCAACCTGTGAGTTTTGCTATTCCCAATCCTCCCTTTTTTCCCCTCATAACAAGCCATGACTAGCAGCAGGAATATAAATTTTTTCTATGTTTAAGGTAAAAAGGCATTTGCATTTACAAAGTTATGAATTGACCAGGAAAGTCCATTTTCCATTTTTTCTTTTCCTTAATTAGTATTCATTTCCACATTGAGAGTACATAAGACATTTAAAGGGCTGAGAGTATCACTCAGTGACCCTGCTTTTGACTCTAGCATCATGAAAAACAGAAGATGTGAACACTTAAGTATTAGGATTTATTTCAGCAAAAAATTATTTACTGTTCCCTTTGTTTATTCTATATGGATACTAAAACGTTGGTTTAAGTGAATAAATTTCATTAGTTAAAAAGTTTTAGGAGGCCGGGCGGTGGTGGCGCATGCCTTTAATCCCAGCACTCGGGAGGCAGAGGCAGGCGGATCTCTGTGAGTTNGAGGCCAGCTTGGGCTACCGAGTGAGTTCCAGGAAAGGCGCCAAAGCTACACAGAGAAACCCTGTCTCAAAAAACCAAAAAAAAAAGTTTTAGGAGAAATTGTGTTTAATAATGTAAACCACACTTAGCAAACTATTAGGTGCTTCAGTTTAGGTATTGCTGAGACACAGTCACACTGATTCATGTAGATGTTGTCTCTCTGAGTGCTCTGAGTTGCAGAGTCGGATAGTTCCAACAGAGAGCACAAAGCTGACAGCATTCACTGTGTGGCCAATTACAGGACATTTTTGATGACTCCTGACTTCAATCTTTTTCTTTTAAGTGTGTATGTGTACAGATTTGTGTGTGTATACACATTCATGTGCGTATGTGTATGGAGGCCATTGGTCAACATTAGTGTCTTCTCCGCTGTTCTATCTTTCACTGAGAGCATAACTTTGACTGGCCAGTGAACTAGGGGGTCTACCTGTCCCCCTAACTCCCGGTGCTAGGGTTACAGATGAGTGTCACCATGCCCAGCTTTTATGTGGTTACTAGGGATTCAAATTTGGGTCCTTATGCTCGTGTGGTGGGCACTGTACCAAGTGAGCCATTTCCCAGCTCCTTGAGTCATCCTGTTTATCTTCGGCTGTTTTCACATTGAGGCTACTCTTACTGAAGAACTTAATATCTTATTGTCACTATGATTTTGAGCATTTCTTACTTACCAAGACTTAAAAACAGAGATTTAAAGTGTAAAATACAATGTGGAATGTGTACATCAGTCTTAAAAAATACCTTTCTGTGTTAAGATTTTCCCAGTTTCTGGGCAGAGTCTTCGTGAGGCTCTGCTGTATAAAGACTGTCAAGTCAGACATTTTCTTTAGTAGCTGTTGATACAGAATCCTACACTGGATTCTGTGGAACAAGAATGAGATGATGTTTTTTGTTGTCAGAAAATTTGATTTTAAAAAGAAATTTAATGTTTCTTTTTAAAATCAAATGTGTGAGACTTCTTTCTCCTAAGTTTTTTTCTGATGAAGCATTTTTTTTCCTTTGAATAAATTTGGGTTTCATTTTTTTTTATTACAAAGACTGCAGGAGGTAATGATTTACTTGCTATTTTAAGAAGGGAGGTTGTTTATGATGTGGAAAGGGATGATTTCCATTCAGCCCAAGAGTAAGTCATACAGCTGGACTTGACCAAGGGTACACGTGAGCTGGGAGCTGCCATACTGACAGTTTTCCCATTTCTCTTCATCTAGTGCTGTTCTAGTCTTTGGATGTTTTGCAGCTGCGCCCCCTCTTCAGCCCCTCATGCACCTGCTCCCTCTCCCTTTCTGTTCATAGCTCCCAAAAGGCAGCCAAGTCCTCAGTCTGAGTCACTCCGTGGACTGTTACCCACCACTAGCAGAAGCAATCTTTCTGTGTGGCAGTTCTAGGATCCTAGAGGGACTGGGGTTCAGACAGCCGTCCTTTGTCTGATCAAATACTAAGAGGACACACTGTGTTTGCCATGTAGCTGGGCCTATGAAGCAAGTGGTGTGTGAGATGGCATTTTCATTTGCCTCAGGAGACTGGTATGTGACACTGGGAGTGGATGTGATTGACAGTTACATTATCCGAGAATTTAACTGATGCTTAACCAGTGTGAAATAATACTGTTGAATTCAGCTTCTTACCAGTTAAGTAATCCTTGGTCTAAACACTTGTGATTTCAGAGCATTTTAAGTTTTTTAATTAGGAATGCTCAAACACCAAGAGGGTTCAAGATCATGACAAGGAAACCCACAGAGACAACTGGCCTGAGCTAATGGGAGCTCACAGACTCAAAACTGACAGCTAGGGAGCCTACATAGGACCTACCTAGGCCCTCTGCATGTGGGTGACAGTTGTGTACCTTGGTCTGTTTGTGGGCCCCTAGTAGTGGGATCAGGACCTGTCCCTGGCACATGAGCTGGTTTTTGGAACCTATTCCCTATAGTGGGATGCCTCGCTCAGCCTTGATGCAGGGGGAGGAGCTAAGTCCTGCTTCAATGTGATATGAAATGTTTTGTTGACTCCCATGGGAGGCCTGCCCCTTTCTGAATGGAGGGGGAGTGGATGGGGGGAATAGATGGGAGGTGGGGGAAGGGAACGGAAAGAGAGGTGGGAGGGGAAACTGTGGTTGGTATGTAAAATAAATGAAAAAATTTAATAAAAAAGAGAAAAGGAATGCTCAAACGCTAACAAACACTTTAGAAGAAATTTAAAGGTTCATTCATAGTTCTACCTGTGTGATCCAGGTTATTAAAATCTTTCATTTGTAGGCTTTTCCTTAAACATATGAAAATATCCCAGTCATAATCATAGAAACTTGTGTTTTGTGCTTTTCACATACTGTTTTCTGTGTACAAGTAGTTCATTATAACCTGTTGAGAGCCATTTATAATTGTGCAGTCCAATAAATTTTTTTGAGTTTAGAGTTTTTGCTGCTTTCAGTTATTTCCTTAGGCTAAATCATAAAATTGGTTGATCTGAAGATTCATTTTTCTAGTACATAAAATCATTTCTGTAAATAGGGAAAAGACAACACTACATCTCTACGGTGGACGGACAGATCCCTGATTGCTCTGTTTCTTTTCTGGTAGATGACAACGAGGGGAGCAGCAGTGACACTGCCCCTCTGTTCCAGATGGCAGGTGATGGGAAGGACACGGACGACATCAAGATCCCCATGCTCTTCCTGTTCAGCAAAGAAGGAAGCATCATCCTGGATGCCATCCGGGAGCATGAGGAGGTGGAGGTGCTCCTTTCTGACAAAGCAAGAGACCGAGGTAACAGCTGGGGTTGCTGTACTAGTCCTGTTCGCCTAGCAGCCAAGAGGCTGACAAAAGTGACGTAGGCTTCCTTTCTTTAATTTTTGGTTTGCTGGTAAAACAAGTAAAAGTTTTAGAAGGTTGTTTAGAATTTTTCTCTTGGAAATAATAGTAATTTATTATTTTTTTATTATTAGCATTTATCATTTATTTTTACTATTTTTTATTAAATTAAATTATATATAATATAAATTAAATAATAAACTATTAGTTATAATTTAGTATTAATATTATAAAATATTAATAGTAATTTATTATAAATAGTAAAATATTTGTTTAATGGCTGAATTAGAACTGTCTCTTATACACATCTAGATGTGTATAAGAGACAGCTGTAGTCCAGGCTGGCCTCGAACTCACAGACATCTGCCTGCCTCTGCCTCCCGAGTGCTGGGATTAAAGGCGTGCGCCACCACTGCCTGGCCAGAATTATATTTTTTACATGTGGGGTGTTGTATACAATATGATAGTAGCAGTCTCACCAGCAACCTGTACTCTCAGACCACTCCTGCGAAGGTATTAGAAATGCAGGAGCTTCTCCCTGTNGCCGTCTACGTTTATCAGGTGGATTTTATACTACAGCAGATACAGATGGCTGGCTTGATGAGCAAGCTGCCTTAACTCATAGGAATATATAATCTTCCCTAGACTACAGTGTTGTTAGTAATTTGGAAGTTTATTTGAAACCACTGTGTGAAGGCTGCTGTTTTCACACCTGAGGATTTGGGAAAGCTGAGGGATAGAGGCTATGATCCTGCTCCCGTGCTCCTGGCAGCAGTCTTTATAGGAGGAAGCACCTGTAGAGGGAGCTGTGTCTCCCATCCCCCTTAAATGAGTGGCACTGTATAATCTGTATGGGGTTCTTACAGCCCATAGATATTTTAAAAAGGCTAACACTACAGTGCTCTCCCAGCCAGTGTTTTGTCTTCTTGTACTGCTTTGTTCTGTGAGAGTTTTTGAATTGTCATTTAAGAGCAGTGGAATGAATGAGTCNGGTGTGGAAGGATGTGTAGTTGGAAGAGAATACAAGGAGGGTCCTGATCTTCTTAAACCCGCCTATGACTTGATTTCTTTTTTCCTGGGGCCCTTTTTCAAAATTGCCATCTTTCCCACTCTGCTGTGCATCAAACACAGGCAAATTAATATTAATCTGTATAACACTTTAATGCCTTTGCTTTCCCCCTGTTTTCTGCTACCATTGGAATTTCAGCAGCAATATTAAAAGGTAAAATGATTCCAAGCTACATTATTAACAGTAGTAAGTATCTTGCATTAATAAACCAATTATATATGTATGTGTGTGTATTACACACATACATATATAATTTTGTTTCACTGAGTATCATGATAATATATGACTTAATGTAATTAATAACTTCCATATTCAGTCAGTTGTCCCATAATATTCTTTATTGATCTTGCTATAACTAATTCTATTAATTATATATTCTATACTCTAGATGAATTCACTAGTCCAGGCCCATACAAGAGTCACTCTAACAGCAGCATTGTTGTATAAGAAATTATTACTTTAGATCATTTGTGGTTTATATACAAAGTAAAATATTTAAAGTATTGGCTTGTTTTATAAGCTCCTGGGGAGGGGCACACATGGGTTAAGACTGTGATTATGGTAAAGAGTATGCTCCCCACACCAGGAAAAGGGTAGGAAAAACATTTCTACTAGAAAGAAGTTGCTAAGGAATAGCATTCCCTTAAAAACTGCAGTTAAAAAGACATTATGTAAATGATACTTTAAAGCACTTTGATGGTCCATAACTTTGTTAAGCTGTTAATGTTACAATACTCCTTTAATAGAAGGTTTTAAGGTTTGTGTATGGAGTAGCACTTTGAGAAATGTACAACTGTGTTAGCCAAGCCAACAAGTTATGATTATTAATATCTATCACTGTAAGAGAAAACAGTGATACTAGTCTAATCAGATCACTCACTTACTTAGAATAATATTCTAAGAAGTTACGCCCTGTAGTGGTCACCATTAATCTGTCCTATACCATCATCCTNTCATATGCTTCACCTGCATCAGTATTGGCTGATGCCCTTCTTGGAAGTGGAGGAGGCGCCTGTATCCTCCACTGTGCTGAGTTAGATTCTGAAGCAGGGATCCGAATTTCACATTTAGACACACTCCCAGGCGTTGTAGCACAGCGACTCTTCACCTGCCCTTTGAGAGACATGGAAGGGGACCCAGAAGCCCTTTCTGTCTCCGAGCTTGGGCTCATGCATTAGAATTGTGTAAGTACCCCCAATAATAAGCACCTAATCCAGGCAGCAGAATGTCTTCAAATCATCGTTCCAATGACATCACATTTCTTACTAATTGAGAAGTCCTTTGCACTTACAGTACAGGAGATAGAAGCCCCAGACAAGCTTCCTCCTATACCCGCCTTTTGTCTCTAAGTGTGACTGTTATGATCTATATACCTGATACTGTCCTCCTACCTGCTAACAACAGTGTTCAAATATTACACATTCTTCATAAACCAAAGCTCTAGAAGTTTATCAAGCGGAAATGCTGCTTCCTTGGGGAAACCATTGATGCTTGTAAAAGTTAAGTTGTCCGCACTCTGTTCTTGAACAAAACTTTTAACACTGAGTCTCTTAGTGTCTCATTGCTTCAAAATTTGAGTTTTTCAAGATACTTATTAATTCCAGCCCAGTCTCACAAAAAATGTGAAGGTTACAACTGAGTCTGTTTCCTTAGTAGTATGGAGGAAAGCATCAGCATTTTAAAGTTCCAATACACTGCCATGCTTCCAGCCTCCAGAACTGCTCTGTGTGCCCTAATGGCTGGAGACAAATGCTTTCAAGGCTGCTGCTGTATTAGTGTGTGTCTGGTAAAAAGACAGACAGAAAATGGAGATGAGATTCAAATGAGAAAAATCCCACCTTGTAAACTGCCCTGAATTGAAGCCAAGCAGTGTCAGTCCTCAAGGAACCCCAAAAAAGTAGGCTGCAGTCTGCTGTAGTCCTGGAGTTGACTGTGGAAGACCATTGGGAAAGGTGTGGCTCCGGTGAGGATGGCCTTGTACATGGGCAGATGGCTCTCTGCCTGAGAGGAGCAGCCCAGTGTTGTGGTCAGGAAGCCATGCTTGCCTGCCTTCCCTTCTCCAAACAGCCATGGTTCTGTGTGGATTTACCTTGTCTGTTTTTCACATCCCTATGGCTCTTTCCCTCTTTGAGAAGTTCAGCCATTCTATACCCAGTTCAAATGCCCCTTTTGTATGACTTTTTTTTTTCATTCTTGGCAGAATGTAAGTTTTTTTCCATATATTTAGTGATTACTGCATGATTGTTTATTACATAGCTCTTCTTAACTCTATGAGTTTTGCTTTCAGTTACCATAGAATGTGCTGGCGCATGAATGATTGTATAACATTCACACTCTTAAGTCTTCACCAACATTATCTTCCCCTTTTATTAGGAAAACCCACTGATGTTCTTTGGACCTTTGTCCAGTCTTTGTTTCTTGTGTTTCTCCTAATGTGCCATATCTGGATCAATGCTCACCCTTTAGATTGGCAACAGGTGCCTGAGAGTGAAGACGTAACAACGTGCCTAACCTCGACTCCTTTAATCTTTGTTCCTCTCAAAGCCCAGGCTGACTTGACTGCTGCTGTCTCTGTTTCTTGTTCTGTGAGTTCACAAGCTTTTACCAGCCCAGTAGACAACACTTGCACACTTCTGTGCTTGTAACCCATTTGTTTATTCCCATGCCAGTAATTTAGAAGCTTTGTTTGGAATACATTTCCTATGATAGCTCTTCCCTTACTGAATCTTTCTGGAATTCAATTTTGTATAGTTCAAAAATTAAAAGAAGTAGAAATGAGATTCTTTTTAGAATCATGTATTTGCATATTTTTTATAGAGAGTAGAAAACTGTTAAATGTGACAACTTCCTGTTCTGGAACATATCTAAATATAAATCAGCTCTTATTTTTTCTTTTTATTATAATTATATAGTATTAAGTAATAAGAGCCTTATACCTGTCATAATTTAGTTTTGTAGTTTTTATTATATTATAAAAAAAGTATGATTTCACTTTTAGCTGTTGGTGCNCCTATTGAGGAGTTACTGTACTTGCACTTATTATAGTTTTCTTTACCAATTTTTTTATCAACCTTGGTAGTAGTTCTTAAAATTAGAGTTGCTTTGTGTCTTAGGCTTTCTATTGTTGTAAAGAGAAACCATGAGCACGGCAACTCTTATAAAGGAAAACATTTAATTGGAGCTGGTTTACAGTTCAGAGGTTTAGTTCATTCTCATCATGGCAGGAAATGGCAGCATGCAGGCAGATATGGTGCTGGAGAAGGAGCTGAGAGTTCTACATCTTGATCCTCCGACAGCAGGAAAGGAGTGAGACACTGGGCCTGGTTTGAGCAAATGAGACCTCAAAGCCCACCCCCAGTGACACACTTCCTCCAACAAGGCCACAGCTACTAATAAATAGTGCCACTCCTTGGGAGCCTTTGGGGCCATTTTCATTCAGACCACCACACTTCAGTTTTAGTACACAGTCACAATATAAAATATAGGAAATACTTGTATTTCTTTTTATATCTGCCATGGTTATTCTGTTACTTTTATGGCATTAGCTAGATACCCAGAATAATAACGTATCACAGTGTACCCTCTGAAGAGGCTTAGCCACAAGCAGTCTTTATTGCTACACAGGACAACCCTGCACCCATACATCCTTCTAGACTAGAATAATATGATTCAAAAAGAAACTCAAGGATTTTGTTATTCTCCTTCACTTATGGTCACCTAGCAGAGTAAGTTCTGAGCTCCCGTTTCTTATCTAACCCTGTATTCCCCTAACCTTTGACTTAATTGTGCCTCTTTCACAGCTCAGAAAACTGAGGTGGTAACATAGTAATAAAGAAAATAAAGTATTGCATTTAAAAAGAAGAAAGAAAGAAAGAAAGAAAGAAAGAAAGAAAGAAAGAAAGAAAGAAAGAAAGAAAGAAAGAAAGAAAGGAAGGAAGGAAGGAAGGANAAGGAAGGAAGGAAGGAAAACAAAAGAAAACTGAAATGTTCAGCCTCCCCCTCCCAAAACAAAACACAAACAAACAAACAAAGACTCAAGCTGGGCTTGCAGTGCAGCGGTAGTGCTTCCGACTCCAAAACCAAAAACCCCAGACTGTGAAGTTACTTTCCTGTTGCTGTGGTAAAATACCACGGCGAAGGCAACACAAAGAAGAGTTTGATTTGGATTACATTGTGGAGGATTCCAGTCCACAGTGGCAGCTACAGCATGGCTACAGGCAGCTGGAGTNGGAACCTGAGATCCCCTTCAANCCTAACCAGAAAACAGAAAGAAAAGGAAGTGGGCGGGGCTAGNCTATAAAACTCAAAGATCACCCCCAGTGAAGCACTTCCTCTGGGAAGACCTCACTCCTAAACTTTCCCAAATAATACCACCATGGGCACCTGAGGACCAAGTGGCATTCTCAAGCCTGTGGTGACAGTTCTTATTTAAACCATCACACCACCCAAAAACTAAGAGCATGAACTTGAGAAAGAAAGCATGTGCGGGCGTGTGTATGCATAGAAACTTCCCTAGTGAGGTAACCCTGCCTGAGAGGGTGACCGTCCGTGCTCACCTGTATGCTTGTCCGCCTGTCCTTCGAGGCTTGGTTTAGTTTCATAGTAGGTCTGTCTTTTCTCCCCTACTGTGAGCGCTGCTTACTTTCCAAATGTTAGTACTTCGAGCTGTCCTAATACGCATGCCTATCTCCCCGATAAAGCGTGGGATTTTTCACTTACGGTATAAGTATCCAGTATTTGTGGATGCCGTCTTCTCGTTGACCTGTACGGTGCTTAAAGGCAGGCACAGGGTTAGCTTTTGCTCCTGGTTTTCTCTCTGGCACCAGGCACAGTGGACACCCAGGAGAGTTCTGGCTGAGAAACAGAAACAGGCTGAGCAGGGTGTGGCCTGTGGGTGACAAGGCTAAGTACTTTATTGTAGGAACTAAGTAAAGTGCTTTTGAACTAAGTAAAGTGCTTAATGAATATTTTATATTCATTACAAAAACTTTAACGTTACCTACTCAGGCTCCTAGTGAATTTTAGAATAGTTGTTTAAAGTTCTTAGATTAAGCAGTAATAGTCTTATAAACAATCTTAGTTCTTGTTTTTATGAAAATATTTTATTTGATGAGTCATATTAATACCTATAACCATTCAGTCTTTTTGTTTGAATCTAAATGAATCACTGAGTGGTAATTTCACTTTTCTAAGAAATACAATTTCAAATTTTAGCAATATGATATATGCTATTAAAATATTAAAATTTATTTCATTTAGGATGTTCTTGTGTGCAAGCTTTCTTTAATTTAGGTATTAATAAATTGTGTGTGTGTGTATGTGCGTGCCTGATTGTATGTTCAGTATGTGTCTGTGTGCTCATGCTTGTGCTCATGGAGACTGTGGGATGCTTCGGAATTGGAGTTAGAGGTATCTCTAAGACACCAGCTTGTTACATGGATGCTGGGATCCAAACTTGTCCTATTGATTATGCAGCAAGCACACTCAGCCCCTGAGCCATCTCTAGCCATGACGTTTAATAAAGTTTAGTCAGACGTTGAAGTTTTCTATGCATTTAACATTTTGTTTAGTGCTTTTGTCACTTACTAACATTCATCCAAGTCAGCATTGTGCTATTAGTTGTTATTATTCCTCTCCATTTGGAGTGACGTTGATTTTCCTGCCAGCACATTCTCTCCAGAACTCCACAGAAAATGGGATTGTAAGACCTTGACTTCAGGGCCACTCTTTACTGTTCTGCCTTGATAGGACTGCTTTATTTCTTAATCTGGTTGCAAAGTTATAAGTGTGGTACGCTTTTTAAGAGGGAGAGCAATGATGCATTTGTTTCTTTCCTATACAGATCCTGAAATGGAAAATGAAGACCAGCCGTCTTCTGAAAATGACTCTCAGAATCAAAGTTCAGAACAGATACTGTCCCTTTCTCAGACCGTTGACTTGGCTGATCAGGACACCCCTGAAAACCCTCTGGAGTCTCGCTTAGAGTCATCGTCTCCAGCAGACGTTGAAGAAGCTGCTGGCTTTGCCCCTTCTGAACAGATACCTAGTTCCACAGAAAGCCTTGAGACTACAAGTCTTGATGGTGAATGTAGAGATTTAGATAACCAACTTCAAGAACAATCAGAAACTGAGGAAGACTCCAATCCTAATGTTAGCTGGGGTAAAAAGGTCCAGCCTATAGACTCCATATTAGCAGACTGGAATGAAGATATAGAAGCATTTGAAATGATGGAGAAGGATGAACTCTGATTCCCTGTAAGGACTCTGGTGGTAGATATTTAAAAAGAAGAGGTAAACTGTGGTTTTTGACACCCTATACCAAGCAGGCGCTCCTGGGAGGCTCTGAGCAGTGCTCAAGCACGTTCTGACTGGGGTAAGTAGTTACCGTAGGAATCTGGAGCATGTTGTGTCAGAGCTGACCTCACCAAAATTGTCCCATCCAAAGTGGAAACTCACAACCCCTCATGGTATTGCACACCCTGCAGCTCCCAGGCCAGGGCAAGATGACTGGCCATTCCTGGGTAGACAAGAAACGAATTCAGATAATAGGAAGTGGNAACAACAGCCAGTGCAGCTTTCTCATTGAAGGGAGCTTCACTGCTTTGGGTTTGGGGTCAGAAGCTCTTCTGAGAAGATTTGAATGAGTGTTGTGGTATTCTGNCCTTGCTGCCTTCACAGGAACACTTTAAGTGACCTACAGGCTATGAAGCAGATGCATTCATGGTAACAAGTGTTTTTGCTTATCACTTTCACCTGTTTCATTCAGTGAAAAATGGTCAAGATGACTTGATTTCTTTTTCTCTCCCAACAATGTCCTTGCATTTAAACCAAAGGTGAAGCCAGTGTACTTTTTCCAGTGAGTTTTCCTATTAAGACCTACTGTGGGGCCAGGAAGAGGGTCATATGGATATAGTGGAAACTGGTTGCTTGATACTCGGGGTAAATAGAGAGAGGAACTATAATGTTGCAATATCAACTTCCCATTGGGCCATAGGGGAAGCTATGACTACTCTATGGAAATCAGCATTACATCTTGGGGGGTAGATTATATATCTTTTCCAGTTCATTTCTCTTAAGGTGGTTACTCTAGCCATCAGCCTTACTCCATCCCATGTTTAGTATCCAATTTGAGCCAGAAGGCTCACCCCAAGCCTTGTTCCAATCCCCTCCCTTATGGAGCCATGATAACCATAGTAATGGTCTATAGTCCTGGGTGACTACCACCTTTCTCCTTTGAAGTTGGTCTCTAACATCACACCTGAGGAGTCTGTCACATTTTCTGTTGAATCATGGATTTAGGTTTGTTTAATTTTGTTTTAACAAATACTCCTTCTGATGTGGACTTGAAAATTAGCCTCTGGTGACCTGTGTAAAAAAAAACAAAAACACAAAAAAACAAAAAAAAACCCTATATAGCCATATAAGTAAAAGAAAAAGTTGGGTTTTTTTTTCTTTTTCTTTCTTGTGGCAGTCTGGGCTGGCCACATTTTTGGGTTTTGCTTATTGATAGTTCTACATTGAAATCATGGTTTTATTCATTTTATTTATTTTTAAACTTATTTTAATTACTTCTAAAGGAATATTTGAGAGACTTCATTCCTTTTNACCATGGCATTACACCATAACTTGTTTCTAGAACATGGTTTTGAGGTACTGACTGACTTAGACTCTACATGGAGCTGTTAAGGACAGCAGTGCTGTATTGTAGTGTATATTCATGTACAGTTTGTCTTAGTCCCAGGTAAACATGCCCTTTTATGAGGGGATGAATACCTGCTTTCAAAAATTCCAACTAAGCGTAATTGGGCCAGTGAATAATAAATCTTAGAGAATTCACTGGGGGACGGGGTAGTATAACAAGTCCTTTATTGGCTCGTAGTTAAACCTGACACCAAAATGGGTATTTTTAGTCTCTCTGCATGTGAAGTTTGGTGCAAGAAGATAGAACTATAATCCATAGTGCGTANAGAAGGGTAGATGTGCTTTGTCCATCCTAATTGCAAAGCTGCCAAAATAGCTGAAGCTTAACTACTTGACTTGATTTACAGGACTGGGGCTTGGAGAAAAGGAACAATGTTCCTCTGATACTTTGATTGCAGAAGCCTTATATGTATTGATTTTGTATTTGTAGCTCAAAGCCATTGTTGTCTAACTCTAACTCTTTTAAGTTATCAAAGCAGCGTAATTTTTTTCCCTCAAGAACTTAATGGCATGAAGGATCCCATGACACACAAGGAAAGGCCAGCTTACTGCCACTTGCTGTTCCTTTGGCCACGAGGAGGCGCTGTTGCCCTTCAGTAAGGTTTAGATGAGCGTATTGATTTTAGAAAACCAAATCCTTTAAAGAAATAAATTTAAGATGTTTTACTTACTATCTAGAAAGAATAATACTCAGTTTTTCCCCTAAGAAGGAGGTATATGTTCCACTTCAGAACACAGCATTCTAGCTAATCCCACATTGATTTTCTTATTTGACAAACTGCCACAAGTAGTCTTTGAGTTCATTAGAAAATTTTAACAGCATAGATTTTTTTAAATGTTTTTTTTGTTATTGTTGTTGTTTGTTAAAAACTTTTCATAGATATTTTATTTACTTGCTGAAGATTCAGGGAATTCTGAGACCCTGAGTTTAGAAACATCTGGTCTACCTCAGTTAAATGTTGACTGCTTAGAAATAGAGCTGAAATGATCACCACAGCCATAAAATTGTTTGACTAAGAAAGATTTATATAATGTTTACAAACCTGGAATCAAGTACAGATCTTACCTGAAAGTTAAAGGTTACCTGGTAGAGCAAGTATTTAATTCAGGTATTTGCAAGTTTTAAAACTTGTTTGCCTAGTAAAATTAGGTGTAGCTTTTTTNCCTCACATAGAAAGTCCATTGAAATTATATTCCCTAATTTGCAATGTTTTCCTCATAAAATTTAAGTGTGAAAGAACTGTAGTATACTAGATATGTTTGGGGTGGGATATTTTGTTAGGTTTTCTTTTTTCTTTTTAACCTATGTAATAAGCTTCCAAAAAGAGTATAATTGTTTCAGAACAAATTATTTTGTAATTTTCCTTTTCCTTTTTTCTTTACAGTGTTAGATATTTTAAAATGAAAAATTATGCACTCTATGACTTTAATTTCACTAATGTAATAATTTTCTCGGGAATTCTTTTAGTTTCAAATTACCATCAGATAAACCTTTCTTATAGCAAAGCTAGCATTTGTTCCCTCACCAAACCCCTGCCAGGTTCATCATAAAGAAGCTCAGCCTAAGTAATTCAGCTAGTGCTTATCATTTTAGAGGGGTAGGTAGCATTTAGGAAATATTCCAACTGGTCGTTTTATGCGCAAGGCTACAGTCAGAACATAGAAAAAAAACATTCTGTGAATGAAACATTGTATGTTCAGATTTTATAAAAGACATTTTTAAAGCCCAATTTACAGCCGTATATTTTCTTATGATGTAATTTATGAAAAAGCTGTCTGTACTAACAGGTGCTGTAACACTACTGTTATTGGGTTTTATCGTTTGGTGATAAATGTATACAATATTTCTAATGGAAACTATGTACTGTGATGTAAAAGTCTGGGCAAAATGTATATAATCCTTGTATATAATTGTGTATTGATTATATTACTGATTGTAAATTTAATAAAACATGTAAATATTCTGGTCTAGTTTTAAATTTTGAATTTTTAAAATCATTGTGCAAATATCTAGAATTTGGTATCTGTTTTCTTTTTGTTTCTCTTTACTGCAGGGCAGTGAATTGGGGGACATTTTGGGGTATAGAAATCCCCAAACAGGCAAACATCAGTTCTAAAACTCATAGTGCCCAGTTCAAACTAGAATTACAAATAAATGCTAATAATTCTGCGTCAATATTGGTAACATCTGTGTCTTGAATTTACTTATATTTAATAAAATTACTTGCCCTCTTTTAATATTATCATCAAAAGTAGCTCTATTAGTTACTTTTCTATTGCTGTAATGAAGACTGTGACCAAAAGCAGCTTTGGTTTCTGAGGGCTAGGAGTCCTCACCATCATGGCAGGCAGTGGCAGCAATCAGACTTAGTGGCATACAGCTGAGAGCACACATCTAGAGCTGCAAGTAGGAAATAACAAACTGGAGTGGCATGAGGCTTTTGAAACCTCAAAGCATGTCCCCAGTGGCACTTCCTCTAGTAAGGCCACACCCCCTAAACCTTCCCAAACAGTGTCACCAACTGGGGATCAAGTATTCAAATGCCAGAGCGTATGGCAGCTAGAGGGTGGTGGTGGCATATCTCATTAAAACCACCACAGTAGCTGTGGCCCTTTTCTGTTCATCCTAGGAGGCCATTTCCTTTCAGCGACACTCTGCAATGGCCCCGACCTCTGCGCTCACCCAGGGTCTGAGCAGATGCATTAAAAGCTACATAAAGACCATTATCATTTGTAAGTTCCAAGCATCTTACAATGCTGAATTTAGTGACTGGGCAGTGGAGGGGAGTGCTGGTTCAATTCCAGAGGCCAACCTGAGATTGGCCCAGTGGGTCACCCTCCTCTGGCTTCCTCAGCCCTGATTCTCCCTTGAGTTCCTGTATGCCTTTTGATCAGGCACACCCCCTTCCTGCTTGGCATGTCTCCCCCTCTGAAATTGAGGTTAGGAGTGACAGCATCTGTTCTGGAGTTGTCTGGGCAATTAGTCTAGCCTCACTATGTCCCCCACTCTTCCAGGACAATGAATGCATTAATGCTAGACAGTGAGGCTCCTAAAGTAAACGAGGTCTATCTACTAAAAGGGAGTAAGTCCTTTAAAGGTCAGTGGAGAAGAGGAAACACCTGCATCTACCTGCTAATAAGGCCTGGGGACTTACCAGGCCTAACTTGTTAGCTTTACTCTGATGTTGGGCTAATTAATTACCATCCACTTTCTTCAAAGGGAATGCCACTGATGAACTTCTTAAAGATTCCTGATCTGTAAAAGAATGCACTTTGGCTAGCCCAGGTTAAGGCAGGAGAATTAGGTTAGAAATCCTGTGGTACTCTGTAAGGCAGATAGATACCTATACCACCGGCTCCATCTTACTGACTGCGGCAGGTGATGCTGGGGCAATGTTAGGGTTTATACTAGCATGTAACTTCCCAGAGTCAAAGCTTCCTCACATGGTTTATCAGAGAACCAGAGACCAGAGTTAGAGGAACTTTAGTCTGGGGGAATGGGGGGGGGGGCTTGCTGTTTCCACATGAGTCGCTAACATTACCAGCTACCTGCCTTCCTCCACTTTCTCCGCTATCTTTCCAGCTTCAGTCGGTAGGGCTAGTCAAAGTTCCCCTTACAAGTGGGCCCAGACAGCTGCTACTACTAGAAATTCTAAGCCATGCAGCNATCTCCTGCCTACCTTAGAACTATTAAACATTTATTTCTAGCCTGTCTTTGCTGACAGCCATGAGGATAGACAGTTTTGTGGCCAGATTCCTCTTAACCCACCTTCAAAAGGGCCCTTTGCCCTGAACACAGATGGAAATCTGGGGAAAGGTCTTCTGGGTGTGGAGCAGGTCCAGGAGGGCCAAAGCCCAGGCTACTCCACACACCCACATTTGGGTGCCCAGGGCAGCTTTGGGGAGGAAGGGGTCTCAGCAAAGAGGTTGGCTGTGGGAGCCTCTGGGCAGGGGCAGGGCATCACATTTACAGTCATTTCTATGTGCCCCTCTCTGGTTCTTGGCTGCCCCTTCCTGTTGCCTGGCTGACCTAGAGTGCCGCTTGATTCCTCTAACCTTTAGTCCCCATGATTCCGGTGGCCATGGTGACACAAGCCACATGTGCCTAGAGATTTCCCACTCAGAATCTGTGATACGCCAAGCAACCTGGTCACTCTTCCAGCCATCTTGGAGAGGACATTCTGGTCGGACCGCTTTCCTTTTTGAGCACGCTCTTAACTGAATATGCCCAGTCCATCCTTAACTAGCCATGACCCCCTCCCCAAGGGCTTTCCCATATGAATATGCATAGGCTTTCTGAAGGAAATCCCCCACCCGTTCTTTGTCATGGGACACTTGCTGTTCTGGGGAGCCACAGCCTGTGCTCTCATGCCTTCAGGCAATAGGAATCTACTCTTGTATGTCTTGGCTATGACTTTTTGGCTTTCACTCATCAAGATGTGCATTCATTGTGTTTGGTTATTTTACTGCATGACTAAAGCCATTTTTTTAGGTGACGTGATCTCAGTCTGTAATCATCAGACCTATGTTTCTGCTTTGTTCCCCAGGTTAATGGCACCAGGACCCCATCAAATTTCCCAGAATCAATAGCACTCCTGGCCTACCTTCCCACATCACCTAATAACTTTACATTTCTCTCTTTTGTTGAGCTAAACTGGAAAACCTTAAATATGAAGCCCAATTGCCCCACTGCTTAAGCAATTATACACAGATAGCTTTTGGGACTAGATGACATCAAATCCCACTGCTGACCAGCCTCACTTAAAATCATGGCTGAACATGTCAGGTGAGATTCAGTACTTTCTCAAATTCTACACATTTCTCCGATAGATGTTGGCACCTTGGAATAAGTTTCATCCTTCCTTCTTCCCAAATCTCCCACACCCATCCCTTATCATCAACAAAAAGAGATGCAAATGAGGATTTATCATTCACCAATCCATCATTTCGTGTGCTTGTTTACACAGATGCCTCCCTGAAGGAATCCAAGGACTCTCTACCCCCATACTAGAGAATTGGAACCTCAAATGAATCAGAAGTACTGAAAAATGGGAAAACAAACTATTAGACTCCATTTGAGCCCGAGGGTGAAGGGACCCTGGCCCTCTATCTAAATCCCTTTCTACATGCATCAAGAGCATCTCATGGCCTCCCCGTCACTGAGCCGTGTGAACAGAAGTGCTGGGTGGCAAGTTACAATAAGAAACCATCTAGTCACTGAAACTGGGCATCTCTTTGTCTTATTCTTGTTGTAGTCTACTGCTACTGAAAATGCANGCTGGCCCCAGAAGAGAGGGAGAGACAAAGAGGGAGAAGGAATTTTTGTATATAACAATGCACAACAAAGTCTGTTTATTTCTTTTTAACTCCATCATCTATTTCAGGAACCTAAAAAGATAATTAACAACAAGTCCACACATCTCCTTCCAAATGCAAGAGAAAAGAATGGAAATGTGGACACATCTAAATGTCCACAGGTTAATGTTTGATAACCGTATATAATACACCCAGGCAGAGCAATAAAGAATGATGGTCACTTGTTAAAGTGTGTGTAAGGAATGGTGAGCGCCTAAACAACTTCTCAGTGTCGATTGGTGCAGCAACAATATCCTGCCCTTGCCATTCTCCAGACCCTGAACTATGCTCTGGGAATCCTGCAGTGATACTCTAGACCATTCCAGATCTTGTTTTTATAAATACTTTACTGTCAAGTCCAGAAAGCACTGAACAAGAATACCAAAGCAATGAGGGTTTGGAAAATGGACAGTCTAGATACTAAGGGAATGTATAACATGAGGATTCAGCCCAGGAGGAGTAAAACCTGAAGCTGTGCTGTGGTGGGTGCTCAGTTTTGTGAGAGATGCCCTAGCTCTGAAGATTAGGACTGGGAGTCTTTCCAGAGGCTGAAGGTTTTGATCTATAATAAGGATTTAGAGTTCTGTTCTAAGGGTAGTGAGAAAGCACTAAAGGGTTTTATATAAATTAACTGCAGCACTTGGGAGAGCGGGCCCTGCACCCCGCCTGGGCAACACAATGGAGTTTGCCCTGCTGGTGTGAGTGTGGGTAAGATGGACCTGAGGGTCTGAGAACTGGAGAACTGGCCCCACTCTCTGCTGCAGGCTACACTGGGTGACGTAGCCAGGGCAGTGCTGGAGAGCTCGCCCTGTGGTGTCCATGAGGAAAGCTGGCAGGCTGACCAACCCAGCTACCACTCAGGGCCGGAACCAAGACTATGAGTTAGCCCACCCCAACATTCACCTCATCTATGGTCTGCTGGAGCCTGTGAAGAGACTGGTTCTGCAGAGCCAAAGCTGCAGGATCTCCATGACACAGGGCAACAACAGGATATCCAAGTGAGTCACAGTGAGGGCCCAGCATCCATAGCGTAGCAGAAACCAGAGACCTAAAACCAGACCAATGACTTTGCAATGAACACTTGCAAGTAAAGATATATGGACGAAAGGGTTTACTGTGTGACTCACTGGATCACATTGCAGCTTCCATGCCAAAATTTTGTTTGTTATTGTTTTTTTGTTTTTAACTTTAAATTTTTTTTGGTGGGGGGAGGGTGCAAGGGCAGAGGGCAGAAGCAAGGGGACAGGGAGATGAGTGGGATTTGGAATATATGATGTGAAAACACAAAGAGTCAATAAAAAGTTTAAAAAATACCATCTGATAAAAAAGTGAATGTATTATATGTATATAATATAATAATTATAATAATAAATATAATAATATAAAAATAGAGATAATGTATATGATATATGTATATATAATATGTATTATACATATATACTACAAGCATTTTTCAATATAAATAATGAAAAATCTAGAATTATCTATCATATGTGAGCTTGGCTCTGATGAGTAATTAAACACACACACACAAATGCACATATAGATAGTTATGATCTTAACTCATTTATTTAACAAATACCGAGTACTTCCTATGTGTCAGGACATTCAAAACCTGAGAGCATAGCAATGAACTGAAAGATTATAGAAGACACATAAATAAATGAATTAATAAACAAACCAACAAATAGAGTTTATGGGGGAAGTATGTTAAGTGCATAGAGAATGGTGAAAATCAACATGGACTGAATTCTATTTTAAATAACAGATATTAACACATTAAAATATCTATGTTATCTCTGGATAATAGACAACTGCTCTTTCCTTATTGTATGTAGTAGTCTCCCATTCTCCCTGGGGAGTGTTTTCCAGTACTCCCAGTGAATGCCTGAAACATAAGAGGATATTAAACTTACATAAACAGTGCTTTTCTTTCCATACACAGGTGTCTTAGGATAAGATTTAATTTCTAAGCCAATCATAGTAAAAGAATACAATAATTCTAGTTATAATAAAGGCAATGTGAATATAGTCTTTCTCTTTGTCTCTCCAATCCTGTACTGCATATGCCTTTCTTATGATGATGTGCAGTGATGTAAAGCCCACAAGAGATGTAAAGTGAGGGTGAGGTGGAGGATGAAGCTGGCACTGGGATAGTGTTATACTACTGTGTAAGCCTTAAACACAAGCACTGCTCCATCGTACCAATTCATCTAATAGCTGATACAGGTACTAAGTAACTGCCAGGCGGGTAGCAGGTACAGAGTGGATACACTGGCCACGCCTGGAGAAACCCAGGTGAATTCTTCTCATTTTAAAACACCCTTTAAATTAGCTTTCTGGTGTTAAGACAAAATTCGTGAGATAAGCAACTTAAGAGAAGACTGCGTTGCTTTTTTGAGGGGTTTCAGTCCAGGGTTGTTTGGCTGTGCGGTTCTTGGACCTGTGTGAAGCAGAGCATCATGGTAGCGTGTGAGTAGGAAAACTAGTGTCTTCATCATAACCAAGGAGCAGAAAAAGAAAGGAAGAAGGCCAGGCCCCAATATCTCCTTCAAGGACACACTTCTAGTGACACAACTTTCCTCCACTGGATCCCATTTAAAGGTTCCACTGCCCCCCCCCAACCCCATAGTGTTACAAGCTAGTCACCTAGACAGTAATAGGCCCCTGGGTGGCATTTAATGTATTAGACTATTTCAAAGTGGCAAATACTCAAGAGAAACAATTAAAGGGGGATGATTTATTTCGGCCCACAGTGGTCAAGGCCTCAGTACTTGGCTATCTTACTCCATTGCTATGGCTGTTGTGAGACAGGGCATCATCCTAGCAGGCCATGTGATGATAGATGTTTGCCTCAGGGTGGTTAGAAAGCAGAGTACTGGAGGGTAAGGAAGGCGCCTAGAACAGGTACATTCTTCAGTGGTAAGCCCTAGGGACCCCTTTCCTCCAATCAGGTGCTCCTGCTTCCTCATGTTCTCATCACCTCCCAACCATGACATCGAGTTACACATTCACCAATCCATTAATGAAGCCAGAGACCTCGTGACCCAATCACTATGCCACAAAGTCTGCCTCTGAGCATTGGTTGTATGGGGTCCAGGCTTTCAGCACACGAGCCTTTAGGGCAGGGATATGTTAGATCCAAACTATAATAAGAACAAAACTGTGACAGTGTTCAAGCCAAACAATATGTGTAACAAAAAAGGTTTCCAGTTTGCAGCCTTTAACCTGTCGGAGTGTTACTCCACATTTGTGTGGAAGGAAGACTCCTCTTTACTGTTAGGGGACCAGTCACCATTAGTCAGTTCAAGATCGCTTATCTACACCAGAGGCATCCTTCAAGGGTTGAGATTTTCCCATGGTCTATCAGTGACCCTCGCTCTCAGTGATTATGTGGCTTTCTAATTCCGAGCTTAGGTTAGCCAGGTAGGTCAATGGAAACTGTCCCTTGTCCTTTCACCTTCCCACAAGTTTCTATCAACCAGAGCTGCTCTTCTATCAGAAGCCATGAAAATGTCTCTCCCGAACTGAGTTCAGATCTTGCCTCTATCAGTTGGTCTGGCCAGACTGTTAGCTCAGTTTTACCCACCATTTACCTTCTGTGGTTCCTGGGGGCTCACAGTCTCCAGCAGCCTTGTGAGAGCTATATACCTAGGTGGGTACATTTATAATTCTCTGCTCAGCTCAACAGTGGTTCCTTCCAGTCCCAGCGACTTCTCAGAGAGGGCCAGTCAGGTTAAGTGCTAATCCAACATGGTGAATGCGGTCCTCTGCAGAGGCCTGATAGTAAAAAGGACTGCCATTTTTATTTTTTATTTTTTTGTACCTTTTAGCAGGCATCCTCACACACGGAGCATGTGGGTATGTAATTCTTTGTGTGGTACCTTGGCAAGCTGTCACTGTAGTTTACAGAGATGCTTTATAAGTGCCTCTAAGGCCAGCCACTCAGCTGCTGAGGGGACCTGGGACCTGAAGGTCCTAGTTCTTGCTGAAAGGGTGGGAATGGGGAAAGGGACCTCTCACAGACTAGGGCCTCTGGTTTCTGAGTCAGGGGATACTTATCATCCTCTTCAAATGGTAAACAAGCGAGCTAGCTCTCCTTGTTTCCAAGGAAACTGCCAGTCTCTCTGCTCTACGGCTCTTTCATCTTCTGCGGTCCACACCGCTAGACCTAAGAGACATCTTTAAGTATAAACAAATCCCACTGGCAGTCAGTTTTGCTGACTTGCCACTAGACTGGGAGCCTGGAGCAACATGAAAAGTGGCCAATTGGCTTCCATTTGGTCTGGGCCAGTCAGGGGGACTCAGGAAGGGCAGTCACTAACTAGCCTTGGGTGAGCTGACTGGAGTGCTCAGTCTGGAATGTGGGAGCGGCATTTATCCTGAATGAGCAAGGGCTTGCAATCCCTGGGAAATGTCAAAGAAATGATACAACAACTATGTGTCACGGCAAACACTGAAGCAGCTTTGGTTTTTTTTCCCTGGAAGAGAACATAGCTCACATGGGAGCCTTGGGATTTCAGAGCCAAAACGTTCTTGAGAGCATCATATCATCTGGTCTCCTCAACGGGCTGAAAACAGAGGCCAGATGTGGGAAGTGACACACCCATCTGGAACCCACCCCTTCTAAGCTTTCTGCAGCAGGAAGGCTCTGCGCATGTGCCTTGGGGTCACGGCTTCACTTGGCAGACTCCGCGGGCTCATTCCTCCTTCGCAAGTGATCATCCCGCTAGTGAGACCATTACCAGCTTCAAAGCCGCTCTGAGATGCCTTTCGAGGCCGGGCTCCACCACCCTGCTGTAACATCTACCGACGTAGATAGCATTGCTCACTCTCTAAACTTACAGCACATTGGAACAGAAATGTCATTTAATTCCTTAGAAATGCTCTCCTCACTGGAAGTATCTGTTCTTCTTTTCCTGATGAATAAATCTATTCATGAAAGAATACGTTCTGTGCTTTTTTTGTGCTGCCATTCATCCCAATTGACTCATGTGTGGGCGGAGTTCAGTGGAAAGAGTGAGGCTCAGATTCTCAGCTGGGTGGGTCTCAAACTCAGGGGCTTTGCGGTGATGGCAGAACCAGGTCTCCTTAGACTCAAATCACTGAATGTGGCATTTCTAAATTTGAAA
>LZPO01017572.1:56976-76216 GCA_001675575.1 Neotoma lepida | reverse complement strand
TGGCAGCGCCTTTCCTGGAACTCCCTCGGTAGCCCGGGCTGGCCTCGAACTCACAAAGATCCACCTGCCTCTGCCTCCTGAGTGCTGGGATTAAAGGCGTGCGCCACCATCGCCCAGCTGATTTAATTTCCTGTTATATAGATATGACATAGATCACATTGTATCCCCAGAAATGTATACAACTGTAATTTGTCAGTTAACATCTTTTGAAAAGACAGTGCCAAAAACCATTTTGCCAAAAAGGTTGCATCAGTCAATATATGGTTTCACCAGCAGCCCCTGAGAGACCCTGCTGTGACAAATGACATTGCCGTCCAGCATTGGCTTCTGTAGAAACATGCCACTTTTAGATTCAAGGAGAGGAGAGTGTTCCTAAACACAAGCAAGTCTTGTTATAGCCTTGCCCTCGGATGTCAGGGAAGAGTTAGGGTCCATGAGATGGCGCTGGCTGAAACTCCACAGCAGCTCAAACCTTCCAGTGCTCGGAAGCTCCTCCCAGCCACGAGGAGGAAACAGTGTGGGTGGGAGAAAGCAGGGAAACTGCAGGGTATGTGGTGGGATGTTTTCTGTGAGATGGTGAAATTGTACTGCAGGTTTCAGTTAGACCTGGCCTCCCCCAAACACTGAACCGGCCAGCCTTTCACGCTCAGCAAAACACTGAACCGGCCAGCCTTTCACGCTCAGCAAAACGTACCTCAACTCTACTCTTTGCCTTCTTTCCCTGTGTCTGAGACCTGTCCTGCTTGACTAGTTGTTTTCTGAACTGGCAAGTGGGAAGGTCTGCTCATGGGCTGCAGAAAATAAGAAACTCAGAATCCTGTGAAGGGGCAACAGATTCAATGGTGGCATTCCGATTGTCTTTTGTCACCTGGCTTGTCTTTTGTCACCTGGGCCATGATGCAGAGCACCTGCTAGACATGAAGATGTGTGATTCGCCCATCCACTCTGAGCAAGGTAGGCAGCCCACTTGAAAATACACAGCAAAACAATAGAGATGCGGGCTGGAGAGATGGCTCAGAGGTTAAGAGCACTGGTTGTTCTTCCAGAAGTCCTGAGTTCAATTCCCAGCAACCACATGGTGGCTCACAACCATCTGTAATGAGATCTGGTGCCCTCTTCTGGCCTGCAGGGACACATGCAGGCAGAACACTGTATGCATAATAAATAAATAAATCTTAAAAAAAAAACAATAGAGATGACCGTCCTGAGGATTGAACTGACTGACTGCTCAGCCTGGGATTGTCAGTTAGTCCAAAGAGTGGCTGCCAGGGACTGAGATGCAGGGCGATTTTTGCACTGTAAATGCCTGCCACCGTTGGGTGGTAGGTTTCACAGTAGGCTTAGCAGAATTTGCTCAGGATTCTGGAGAAAAGAAAACAGTTGGAGAAGAATTAGCATTCTGTTGTATTTTCGACAGAAATAGAATAGCTTCAAATAGCCCATTTGACGTATTTTGTTTCCAAGCCAAACATCCTTTGAAGAAAAGACTTTTGTTTTCAAAAGTTTGTGGAAGGCAGCAATAGGGCTTGGGACCCTAGTGGGGGAAAGAGTGACAGCAGGGTAGATCTATATCCCTTTAGGACAGCAGAGTACTGTAGCATGAGGTCATCTGTCACCAAGAGCCAAACACATGTGACTTCAAAACCAACCAAGTAGGAATAAGGCTTGCATTCTCTCACACAAATTAAGCAGCTAAACACAAGCTCTGGGGTTCAACATGACAGAAGAGTAATGAGGGTGCTATGATTTGGATGGGATTTAGTGGGGTCCTTCCTAAAACTTCATGTGATTTGAGGCTTGGTCTGTAGAGTGGCAGTTCTGGGAGGTGGTGTGATCTTTAGAAGATGAGACCCTAGTGAGGGNTTCTTGGGTCCCTTTCTAGAGGGCTGTCGGAAAAGGAGCAAGCCTAGCCTCTCTGTGGCTCCTGCATTCTAACTCAAGATAAAGTTTCTCTNCCACATTGACTCTCAACATCATGATGTACTTGGCCCACACATGAAAGAAGTTTTCCTCTTTGTCACCAATGAATACAGTAAAGAACAGCTGAGGAAAATGGCAAATGCTAAACTTACCTTCACATTAAACNCACGTGTTTCCTTGAACCCTCCAGTGGGAACTGGCCGTGAGAGGAAACAGAAATCCATGAGCTCGCTTATGCTCTGTAGTTACAAACACAGATTCACCTCAGGAACCTATGTCAAAATGACTTCGGTTCATCTGTAACTGATCCCGAGTGTGCGTGTCTGCCAGCAGAGAGCTCAAAGCTCCGCTCCTGGTCCCTTATTCTCACCTGTCCACCCTTTGCCCAGGAGACCATTCTCCTCATGCTCTCACAGCAGGAAAGGTTGGATAGACCAAAGTAGGCAACCTTTGCAAAGGTCGCATAGTGCTGGAAATCATTAGCATATGCGTTAAACGAGGGCACAGCATGCCTCTGATGGTACTACTTACTGGGAAAAACAGTGTGTGTTTCAGAGAACTCAACTGAACTAACTTCAACTCTGAAGGCAGGAGCAGGTGCTGGCTGGCTACATTGATTAGTTATTGACTGGTATTGAGGATAAGCAGCTAAATGCAAAATTCANTTCAGTGCTCAGAATGTGGTGTTGGGGAAAGCTCAGCAAGCACAACAGNTGATCTGGCCTCTTATTGATNGGCTCCTGCATGAATGGATCAATGTCCCTGGGACACGGTAGGGCCTGGACTCCTACTGGAGACTCTGGAAACTTCAGCCCTCACAAAGAAGGGAACATTTAAGTTNGTTTGGTAAAACCAACCAAAGTGGCCCACATNCNTTGCATTTCCCCATGGGTATACCAACTGCCCGGGACCTNACTCGTTAGACGGCAAACACACCTTCAGGGAAGACATTATTAGAGGCTTGGACNTTTTTGAGATGTAAATGAAANTTTGTGAAAAGGTGGCCCAAAGCCTATCAGAGAGGAATATATCAGCTGTAAATTCTAAGGCTTTCATCTAGAGGATGGAAAATGGAGGAAGAACAATGTTGGTCCAGACCTGAGCTCCTGTGTTCCCAGATAGCGAGTTCACGGATGGCTGATGATGATGGCCTGAACTTTCCTCACCTATGGGTGTAACTGCTAAACCCTGCCCTTAGTGCCCTAAAAAATGTACTAAATATTTTGGATATAACAAACAGTTTATATAAGATTTGAAGCTAGTGAGTCCNGAAGCAACTGCTCCTGAATTCTCTTAATTCATGACCTCAGCAGTTTAGGCAAAGTTTTTGCTATTATCTCCCTNCCTCAGCAAGCCAGGAACATATGTGAACATATGTGGACAGCTGACATTNATCCAAACATGAAACAGGGACTCACTCGCTGCCTATGTATTATGAGTTCTGATTTCTTAGCTGGTGCTGGGCACTTCTAAAGGTCCTGAGAATACAGGAAGGAACAAAGTAAAATTCAGGGCCCCTGACAGCCATCCTCTTTATTTTACTTATTCNTTTTGTGGGTGTCTGTTGNGGAGGGGAGATCNGAGGAAGAGGTCNGGCATCCTACTCTATCNATTACCCCCTTATTCCCTTGACCTCATACTGAACTGGAGCTGGACTGGCCGCCAGCAAGCCCCAGCAATGCTCCTGTCTGCCCTCAACACAGTGTTGGGGTGACAGGTATGTGTGGCTATGGCCAGCTTATCACATGAGTTCTGGGGATCCGAACTCAGATCCTTATGCTTGTGCAGTGAGTGCTATTACCCACCAAACCGTCTTCCCAGCCCCACCATTCCTATTTTAATAAACAGTTACCTTGTGGGAGGGCTCTGCTGCCTAAGGGTGCAGTCCACCATGTCTGGACAGCTCTCTGAGCTCAGTATAATTCAGAGGACTCCCTTTTGCAGCAGGACTTCCTCCCTACCCTGTTTGGGTAGTGTCTCTGGACCTGGATGCCTGGCCTTATTTGGAAGCTGTCTCTGAGCCTGGATGCCTGACTTATCTTAAGTGTGACCTTTGACATAGTTCCCTGCAAATGCCCCCCCCACCCCTGCTGTTCATATGATAATTAGGTATTGTGTTCCAGCTATATGGTAGGACTGTGCTACTAAATGTATATTAGGTGATGTCTGAGCCACTGTCCCCATCCTATACTTACTGTCAAAAAGTTGAGCTGTAACACTGAAACAGACTCCCAGAAGGCTGTTTCCGTTGTACTCACAGGCCTTTACAAAGCCATGTGCATCACCACCTCTGTTCCCTTTGTCCTCTCGGACTGGTGGCCAACAGACCATGAGAAAAAGGGAGATCCCAGATTAACTGATAGAGAGGAGCAGGAGATGGAATAGCTAGCCATCTCTTTGCTGACCAGATACGAGTGATTTAAAAGGCTGCATGTAGCGAAAGGTCACTGAGAAGATTAATTAGTATTTGTACCTCATTTCAACCTCTCACTCCTGTTGATCCAGTTGTGGGCACAAATAGGTTCCAACACAGCTGTAATATGACTAAGGGAAAGGGGAACTTATTTATCTGTCTCCNCATCTTCATGTCAAAGATGGATTAATTACATCATAATGCTGACGGTGACTGTCGTTATCAAACTCCCTCTGCGTGTTTCCCCTGTTCAGGTGCTGTTTATCAGCAGATATGCTATGGAGGAAAGGAGTTTAGCTGTAGAATTCACAAACACACAAGGCATTTCCCAGGGAGCATTTCAGAGAAGTGGGGTAGGCATGGGTGTCAATACCACCATCGATAACTGACTGGTGGATGGACCAATCAGAGCAGCTGCCTTAGACGTGGAGGTAAACTAGAGACAGTGTTTCAGACAGGGTGGTAGAACACCTTTAATCCTAACACTTATATAGGTGGATGGAGCAGAGGCAGGAGGTTATCTGTGATTTCAAGGCTAACGTGGTCTACACAGCAAGTTCCAGGCCAAACATGGTGAGACATTGTTTCAAAAAGAGACTGTGTTTCAGAGACATTTCCAGCTAGAGTTGAGTCTAACAGGTAAATGGATTAGAGATGTCTTACAAAATAAANTGGGCCTCAGTCATCTGCANCACATTGGTTTCAGCCAAAAGGTGGAGGAAAAGCTGGTTGGAAGAGCACGGTGAAGTGGAAAGAGAAGTGGAGGTCTCCATGAAAGATCCTGCACTCATCCCTTAGTGGCCTTGTCTCTACCCCATCACACACACCACTCACCCCTAGACTCACCCCCAGCTCAACACTCTTTGATAGCCCTAACATCACCCACACAGTAGAATGATGGAGATATTGTTCTGTATGCTGTGAATATGTGTTGCTCTGANTGATTGATAAATAAAATGCTGATTGGCCAGTAGCCAGGCAGGAAGTATAGGCGGGATAAACAAACAAGGAGAATTCTGGGAAGAGGAAGGCTGAGTCAGGAGACGCCAGCNGCCNNGNAAGGAACAACATGCCTGTAGACCGGTAAAGCCACAGAATACGTGGCAAAACATAGATTAATAGAAATGGGCTGAATTTAAGTATAAGAGCTAGTCAGTAATATGCCTGAGCTAATGGCCAAGCAGTTGTAATTAATATAAGCTTTTGAGTTATTAATTTATAAGTGGCTGCGGGACCGCTGGGTGGGCTGGACCGCATGGGGTCTGGCGGAACCCAGACAAAACATTCACCTACAGTAGAAGACCAACTTCNTATCACTTGCAGACTGTCCTAGTCTAAACCTGGGCTGTATTACGTCCATCACGGTCAGTCTTTACCACTGGATTATTCCCTAATAGATAATGTTGCTTAAACTATGCATCATTTCTTATTTGGAATTCCATATCACCACTCCCCTCATCTGTTATGATATGGCTCTCAACTCTCGTGGTTGAATGAATGAGCGAACAAGTGGGAGATGAGTTGGATGCNTGGCATCAACACAGACCGTCTTTGTGGTGTGGTAGTGGATTGCTAAGTCCCCTTCAATGGAACTTGATGAGAATCTACAATTCTCGTTTGTGAACTGTCTCAACAAGTTTAAAGAAACTGCTATGTAAGAGATTACATAAGAACCCTCCCTCTCTTGCTGGCCAGGGCAACACAGGCCTGTAATCTTAGTATTTGAGAAGCTGAGGCAGAAGGACTAGAAATTCCAGACTAGCCTTGGCTATGTATGTGGTCAGATCTTGTCTCACTGNTCCNACCCCAAAGAACTGTGTCCNCTTGNAAGAATCTCTATCTTTTGCTGTTGATTTAAGTTGTCAGTTGTAATTAATTAAATCAAATAATTTGATTATTTAATTGGAGAAAAATAAAGTTGTTAAATTTTGTTGTGGTCAAAGTGCTTTATTTTGCTGGTTTGGTGTTGCCTCATGACAACTAGACAAGTTCAAGAGAGAGAAGATCTCTCAGCAATGGGATCTCTTATTGATCTGCTAAGTGCAACCTGAAGCCCTACCGTTCAGCATTGCTCGCAGGGGTAGCACATGCCCAATTCCCTGCAGACTTCTGCCTGCTGCGTCATTTGGATGATAACATGCTTTGCTCCGTGATTCCTCCGGTGACACATTTATTTTCACTCTTCCGGTGCAACAGGAGGCTTCCTTACTAATTCACCNTGACGCTGTTTTCTAATTAGGTGTCTTGACACAGCAGGCGGTCCAGTCTTGAACATTTCTTTTTTCTTTAATGTGCCAGCGAGCTGCCTGCCTTTGAGCTGACTAGTCTTCTAATAGAAAACAAGCTAACACCCAGAAGACACTGAGCCCAGTGCCTGACACCTGGGAGGTCCTCGAGACGTGTTCATCATCCACCTAGCCTGTCTCTGCACCGTCCTCCCGTCTGGCATTTCGGTTAACCTTGAAAATAAAATAGTGCCACTACGTGGCTCAATTTTTCTTCATTCTATTAGAAGCCAGCGACGCCGTAAATGCAAACCAAGTAGAGTGAACATTTCATTTCTGTTCGGCCTCACAAGGTGTCTCATAAGGCAGAGATTTTTATTCCCCTTGCTGTTCAGGCGAAGAAGCCTTTACTGAGGAGTGTGGTAGCCGAGGTTACAACTGCGTCAGTGAGCGAGCCAAGGAGATGGAACAGGAGTCTNGGTTTACCTCCATAAATTTTCATCCTCAACATTACCCTTCGGGGACTCCACCCCTTGGAGTATGAAGGTACTAAATAGAGTACACAGTAGGGAGAAAAGCCAGTCCTCCCTGAGCCTGGAGAGGCTTCAGCAGGGAGCTGGGCCACCTGCCTNCCGTGGGCGGCCTATTTAGTGCCCCAGCTGCTATGAGGAGGAAGAGCTCCATGCCCTAAAGGCACAGCGTGACCCTCCCAGCCCCACTGCCAGATAAGGTTCAGCCCTGCGGGAATGAACAGCAGGAGCTCTGCCACCCACACCTCCAGGGTCTTGCGGTGCTCCAGCCCACAGCCCCAGGCGTGAGTAACCACAAGGCGGTTCTGCAGATTGTCCCCAGCCTGCCTGCAGGCATCTTCTGGATCCTGGGCAAAGCCACCCGCCCTGTGTGTCAACAGGAAAAATCAGGGACTGGAAGTTTAGCAGGGACCATCTGCAGGAAAGTCTTCGGCTGAATCCCTGCCTCTCGTGATTCTTGAAGAGTCCCTGGAGTGAGGAACAGAGCTCGTGCTCCAGCATGTGGTCCAGCAGAAGGACCACAGATCTGCCAGGCTGCTGATGCCCAGCAGGAGGCCACAGCTCCCAGCTGCCAGCCCACGCCACACCTCGAGAATGCCGGAGCCTGCCGTCTGGGGGCGCTGTGCTCCAANCGAAGGCCCAGGTGCTGGACTTGGGCTAGAACACCNGAGGGCAGAGGGCTTCTGGAAGCAAGCCATGCCNCCTGACATAGTGGAGATTTGTGCGCAGTATGTGGANTTTAGAATCCAAACAGATTCATGTTCAAGTCTCAGCTCTGCTCCTGAGTGTGGTTANTTTGTACCTGGCATTGTGCGAAGGTTTTCCCATTATTGTGCCATTTAAAGCTCATAGCAACCCTTTAAGGAAAATGATGTAAAATATTCNTCTTCATTTGGCAAGAAATGGACAGTTAGTTCAACTCTTTGCTTCTGGACACACTCCTCGGCCCACCTCTCAGTTCTAAGGAAAGGCCAGGTTTTACCCATTAGATAAAAATGAAAGGATGCCTAGTGTGGGGACAGCACTGGTCCACGAGTTTCCTAGGTCTCTAAACCCGGACCAGTCCTGTGCCAGTGGACAGGCTTTTGTGAGGACTAAGGATAATAATGTACACAACAACGGTGCACAGAGAACTGTGGAGCAGTTTCTATCCCCGCCTTTGGCATCCAGAGTGTTTGGGTAGGCATGACCCAGGACCGGAGGAGATGCCCAGACCCATGCTACAGTTGCTATTTATTTTAAATTAAATCTTCTTCAGAAACATGCTTGAAATCAAAATGTAACGATTGCTGATTCTGAATGGGTATGGGTTTTGTTTTCATTTTTATACTTTGTAAATGAAAACTGTTTTCTTAGTATAACAGTAATTGATGTATTACCCATGAAAAATAAAGATGCTGTCAAAAAGAAATTGAGGAAAAAAAGTCTATTTGTCACTGTTCAAAGACAACTATTGTTAGATTTTTTTTCCTCCCATTTACTTTCTGTGATTCATTAGTGTATTTACCATTTTGCATACTTGGTCCCATTCTGNAGGTTGCTATCCCATGTTCTGCTCTTAAAATGTAATACTTCACTCTGCATGGCTGTTCAAGTCTTTTCTGTAAAACTTGCATGCAACCTACACACATCTTCACTTACACTTTAGAACGTCTCTAGATTACTTCTAGTACCCAATACAACATTAATGCAAATAAATAGCTATTGTACTGTGTTGCACAGTGAATAATGCATGAAAAAAGTCTATATATCCTTAAAGCAGACACTTTAAAAAAGAAGTATTTTCTGGGCTAGTGAGATGACTTAGCACCAAGCCTAATGACCAGAGTTAAATTTCCAGAACCCACATTGCAGGAGAGAACCAACTTCCGCAAGATATCCTCTGACTTCCATGCACCTCCAAATAAATACACAAATGTAATAAACACATTTTACAGTATATTCTGGGCTTGGTAGATGGCTCAGTGGGTAAAGTGTCTCCACTTTTAAAGATATGAAGCCTTGTGTTTGGGTCTTCAACATCAACATAAAAAAGCCAGACAATTTGTGTGCATTTGTAACTCTACCATAGAATGGGACAGAGAAAGGGGAATCCCTAGAATTCTCTGGTGAGCCAATGTAGCCAATCGGTGAGCACTGGATTTCGTGAGAGGTCCAGTCTCAAAGGATAAACTGGAGAGCAATCAAGAAAGACATCCAGGCAGCTGAAAAGATGGCTCAATGGTTAAGAGTAAAGATGTTCTTGGAGAAAACTGGGGTTTGGTTCCAGTATCCACATGGTGGCTCACAACTGCCTGTAACTCCAGTTCCAGGGGATCCAATGCCTTCCTCTGACCTCCAGGGGCACCAGGCACACAATGGTACACAAATACACGTAGGCAAAACACATAAAAATAAAATAAAAAAGACATCTGATGACGACAAGGTTTCCATGCACACATATTTGTGCACACATATGTTACATACACATATGCCACATACACATATGTTACATACACATATGTTACATACACATATGCCACATACACATATGCTACATACACATATGCTACATATACATACACAAAGTATTTTTTGTCCATGGTTGGTTGAATCTGTGGATGTGAAATCCAACAAGAGGCAGTTGTATATTATAATCATTTTAACATGACTGCCAATAGTCCTTAAAACACACAAGAAAGAATGGTTGCTTCCCAATTTTCTTTACACAGTTGTTGTGTAAGGCAGGCGGATCTCTGTGAGTTCGAGGCCAGCCTGGGCTACCGAGTGAGTTCCAGGAAAGGCACCAAAGCTACACAGAGAAACCCTGTCTCGAAAAAAACAGCAACAACAACAACAACAACAAAAAGACAGTGAGGGTTATGATGAGTAATGGCAGAGCTGTAGCAGCCAGTGGAATACGATGCATGTTTGCTAATGGAGACTTGGAAGACAACTCTGATAACATTGACCTCAGGTTTCCACGCACACATATTTGTACACACATATGCTATATACACATATGCCACATACACATATATCACATACACATATGCCACATACACATATATCACATACACATATGCCACATACACATATGCCACATATACATATGCTACATACACATATGTCACAAACACATACACAGAGTGTGCTGGAGCCAGGTCCTATAGGATCTCAGAAGCTAATTATTCTATAATCAGGAACTTCGCAAGCTTGCTGCTAAATGTGTAAAAGTTTATTGGCAGCTGGAAATATGTCGTGCTGGCAGTCTTAACACCCCAGAAATTTGACATCACCAGGTGCTNTGACTTAGAGCTGTGTGTTTTCCTATTTATTTTCTCTACAGAAAGCTGAGTTATTGCACCACGGAAGGGATGATCCAAAGACAGACTTGTTGCTTCAGAAAGTTTTGGAGCCTGCAAAAACCAGAAGCATTAATAGATTTTGTTGAGATGGTGTGTGTAAGTATGAAATCTTGATCCACTTCCTCTTTCTCTTTCTTTCTTTTTTTTTGAGACAAGGTTTCTCTGTGTAGCTCTGGCTGTCCTGGAACTTGCTCTATAGACCAGACTGGCCTTGAACTCACAGAGATCCACCTGCCTCCAGAGTGCTGGGATTAAAGGCAAGCGCCACCACCGCCCAGCAACCCACTTGCTCTTTCTATAACTAGAAGTATGAATAGGGAAGCGTGGACCCTGGAGGACCCCCAAGGACAAGCTCTGGGTATTTCAGTTTTTCTCCTAAAGTAAAAAGACTTAGATAGGAGGATGAGACGTCATGAGATAGGGACACTTGTACTTGGTCTGACGAGGCTCTATTAATGTAAGTGAATAGGAAGTTCAGAGCTGGAGAGTCATTCCTGGCTGAGACAAAGTTGAGCGAAGGATTTGAAAATATGACTGACTGTACACACAGAAGTCTCTTCAAGTGTGCTGTAAGGAGACAGGTGGCAGGATTAGAGGGACAGGACCTTCGGTCTACCTCCTTCTGACTCCATCGCTTATTGCTAAGAGCTTCCCCATGCTCTAGATGCCTGGGGCCAGGCTGTATATTCTTCTGTTTCCACTTCCTTATTGTGCTAATGCGCCAGCTGCACTTGCAGTTTGGATACTCCAAATGCAAGAGCATGGGCTGCTAGAGGTAAATGCTTGTGAAAGACAGGGAAGAAAGTCAGTGAAGAACTTCAACGAGGTCTCAAAAGAGCCTGTACCCACCTGGTGAGGAATCACGGTGTGCAGTATTCCCTTTTAGGTGTCATGTGCCACTTGAGACGGGATTCTAGAAGTAGCCTGCCTTTGTCTCCACATGAAAGCTTGCTTAGGAGGGGAAAGTGGCCTTCTGCAGCTGAGGAATACCCTGGAGGAACCCCCTGTGTGTCCCCAGCTGGCTGCCTTGGGGGAGGTGGCCATGAAGCCACAGCATTCCTTCTTTTTCCCTTAAGGAAGGAGCAGCCTCCGTAGTTCCCTTCAGCTTTGCTGCTCTTAGGAGGAATTTTCTGAAGGGCTGGGACATCGAAAGGGAAGGAGAATGTGGGGAACAATGTGTAATAACTAGTGAAATGGTCCTGGGGGCTCTCACAGAGGGCTTGCTTCAGGCCTGGNTCCAACACGCAGGTCTTCTCATATCTCAGATCTACTCACGCCTTTATTTCAGATTCACTGCTCAAGGCCAGGATAGAAGAAAGGGCTCTGCCTCAGCAGAACACATGGTTGGCCTCCCTGGCTTTGGTTCTTGTCCCAAGAGCTCCCCCGCTTCCCAGCGATATTCAAAGTGGAATCATCACCCTTTTCTGGAGGTGGCGTTTCACACCACAAGGGGGCGCTTGTGGGGGGAGGGGAGACATTTATCTCCCTCTAATTTCTCAGCAGCTTTTGGCCCGTTTCCTCTCGCAGAGTGGCCTTGGTCCAGCTGCTGTGGGTCAGCCTTCTTCTGTTTTTGCTTTTTAACTGCGTCTTATTTGTAATTTGTTTCACAGCACCTCTCTCTCCCAGTTCTCTCATTCTTGCAAACAACGCTTTACAAAATCCCTTTTAGTCTGTCACATTCCAGATTCATTCAGAAAAGGGAAACATTCCTCCTCTTTTTTCTCTTTTCATTCACGTCATAAAAAACCCCACAAATATACCGGGCAGATAGGAACCCTAACCAAGTCTGTCGGAATCCGCCTCCGGCAGAGGCAGACACATGTGGATGTGTTTGTCATACGCTGCCCAGTACACTGTTTCATAGGCCGAGATACTTCTTTTGTGGACTAGGGATGATTTCACGATTTTCTCTGAATGAAATTCTTGAGGACAAAGGACTTATTCACGTTTCCCCAGAACAAAAGGGAAGCCTACCAGAAGTCAGTCTCAATGGCTATCTTTTCAAGAAACAGGGCCTTTTAATGATGAAATCACTGTTTATTCCCAGCTTTGATTCAGCCAATTAAAAAAATAGGGAGCAAATTATAGCCACAAGACGCCAAAGAGATACAAATAACTTTTAAAATAAGGAAAAATGAGCCAGTGAATGAATTGAGAATAGTTTATGTGAGAAAGCCTTACAGATTAAAAACAGAAGAAAACTATAGTCTAATCATAGCAATAGATACTGTTGCAAAACGCTGAATTTAAAATGAACAAGTATAAAGTTGTTATCATAAGACAAATATTTGACCAGGGAGGTTTTATTCTAGGAATGTGAAAATGGTTTGTGATTCATCATGTTAGTATATTAGAGCATTGTATTATTCTTTAAAACCCTTGAGTACAAGTAAAATATGTGTATGTGGTACACAGGAGCAAATCTCAACAGCATCATTGTAAGTGATGACATGGAAAGATACTGTCATTAAAATCAACAATGACAAAGGCATCCACCGATCACCCTTACAAACCAATATTATCTAGAGGTTCTTTTTTGTTTTGTTTTGTTTTTTGTTTTTTCAAGACAGAGTTTCTCTGAGTAGATGTGGCTGTCCTGGAGCTCACTCTGTAGACCAGGCTGGCCTTGAATGCTGAGATCCTCTTGCCTCTGCCTCCTCAGTGCTGGGATTAAAGGCGTGCGCCACCACCGCCAGGCTTATTTAGAGGTTCTAATAAATGCAAGAAAACAATGAATTGAAATATTGTCTACAAATACTGGAAAAGTCATAACGTGAGAGATTTGGTCAAAGCATCTTTATACCTTGAGAATCCCAGAAATATCATAATATTAGAACTAATACAAGTTTTTTAGNATTATTAATATAGATAAGAAAGCCATGGGGCCATATGGAATGATATTTTATCAAAGATCTAAGGTTAGATTAGAAAAACAGTGAAAACATACAGGTTGGAAAATAAACTTTCATGCCATAATATAAAATGCTTTCATTAACATGGATAATTAGGGACATCTAATTGGAATCTAAGGAGAGTCTTTAAAACTGACACAGGATTTTAGGATTTATGTGGAATGTTATATATCCAAGAACAGTCATACAATGATGAAGAAGAGTAGGAAAGACATCCTACCAGGAGATAAATCACTAACGTCATTGTAATACATTTAGTGNAGTGTGGTATACAGCTTTGCGTTTTTTCATAAAATTCCCAGAACAGCATAGATAGCTTAAATATAAGTCTCAATAGTAACATACTTTAGGGAAAAAAACAACATCCAATNTAATAAGAAAGGACCATTTCTATACTGTAATAAATGATGCTAGCTCCATGTGAAATCCATCTGAAGAAATTAGAGTTGGGACCCTACCTTATATCCTAGTAAAAATAGTTTTGACTGATTAAAACCTTAAAATTATAAAAAAGAAATGTAGATATAAGTATATATACACAATCATATATGCTTAGATACATGCATGTATGTACACACACACACACACACACACACACACATATATATATGAATGACTGTTGTCTTATTGCAGAGAACATTTTTACTAATACAGGAAGGCCAGAAGATCTCTCTCTATATCTATCTATCTATCTATCTATCTATCTATCTATCTATCTATCTATCTATCTATCTATTTATCTTTATCTATCTATCTATTATCTGTCTGTCTGTCTATCTATTTATCTTTATCTATCTATCTATTATCTGTCTGTCTATCTGTCTGTCTGTCTATATCTATCTATCTATCTATCTATCTACCTATCTATCTATCTATCATCTGTCTGTCTATCTATCTGTCTGTCTATCTATCTTCTGGCCTCCTGGAGTATTGCATGCAGGGGGACACATANGTACACACAGGCAAAACATTCATGCACATAAAATAAAATAAAAAAATCTCAAAAAACCCCCACAAGAAACAAATAATATTTGAGGCCAGCCTGGTCTACAAAGCAAGTTCTAAGATAGTCAGGGCTGTTACACAGAGAAACCCTGTCTTGAAAAAGCCAAAACCAAACCAAAACAAAACAAAATAAAAACACCAACCAACCAAACAAAAAAAGAAACAAAGAATAAACTGGAGAAAATATTTCCAACAGAACTATAGGGGAAGGATTTTTATAGTTAATATCTACATATCAAAGAGGTCTTCATTTGAGACTCAAAAGGCAATCCTGCACAAGTGTGAGTAAAATAAACGAACAAGCACTTTATAGAAAACAGACCCAGTTGTCCACAAACAGATAAGTATGCCATGTACCCTGGAGGCTGGTGGAGTGACTGAGGTCGAGAAGCCCTGCAGAGACAGAGACTGGTGCTGTGACCTTGGCCAGTTATGGAAGGTTTCCAAGCTTTGATTTCNTGGTTTTATAGATGAAGATGATCATACTACCTGTATGATCATCACTGCAGAAAGGTGAGGGCTTGGCATAGGTCAAGTGTGCCATCTGGGGCCTGCACACACAAGCCTGGTGCATAGCCAAGTATTATATAAATGCTTACTGAAGTTATGAATCAGGAAAATGCAAATTAGGATAGCCCCCCCTTGAACTGGCAAACACTGAGTGATTACACTCTGGTAGAGATTCACAGCAGGGAAATGGAAACATAGAGTGAGTGAGTGTCACCACCGTTTTGAGCATGTGTCCTGGCAACACCTCTTAGCACTTTAAATCTGCAACATCCTTTGACTCATCACTTCAACTCAGAAGTGCATTCCACAGAAATAGAGCCATCAGCACAAGGATATTCATGGCAGACAACAGGAAACAAAACGAAACTGTAAGGAGAGGGGAACGAGCAAAATTAAGGCATATTCCTAATCATAACATTATACCATCTTTATTTAGTGTTTTATCAGTTTTCTTGGAGAGATTTTTTTGACAATATGTTTTTAAGTGATAAAAACGAATGTCAGAGAATGTGGGCGTGGTGGTTTGAATGAGAATAACTCCCATAGACTCCCATATGCTTGTATGCTTGGTCCTTAGTGGAATCGTTTGAGAAGATGTGGCCTTGTTGGAGGAGGAGTCACTGAGGGATTTAAGATTTCAAAGCCTGTACCATTCNAATAGATCTCTCTCTCCCCGCCCCCCTTCTCCTTCCCTCTCTTTCTCCCTACCTCTGCACCTCGTGCTTGTGGACGTAAGCTCTCACCTACTGCTCCAGGCCACGCCNGCCCACCTGGTGCCATGCTTCCTTCCTTCCTGCCATGATGGTCATGAACTCGTCCTCGGAACTGTAAGCTCCAGTAGACCCTTTCTTCTGTAAGTTGTCTTGGTCACGGTGTCTCTTCACAGCAATAGAAAAGGAGCTAATGGAGTGGGGTAGGATATATTTGCACAATATAACCTTAATCTGTATAACTTATACAATATATAATACATATAATATAATACAACTCATACGTTATATAATATATAAGTATATAATATATTACAACATCATATAACTTCAGTACATGTATATATGTTTGCATATTGTTAAATGGATACATGAATACAAGAAAGAGTAAATATGGGGCTGTTACTGATTTCCTACCTGTCTTATGTTCAGGTAGGAACATATAGGAAATAAATTCAAAGAAATACAGGAAGCTCAGTGAAGTACTTTGATGTTCCACTGCTTGAAATAATCACCATTAAGGTTTTAGATTTATCTTTCAGACATTTCTTTATGCACATTCACAGTACTTTGTAGATGGAGTAAAGGCTGGTCTTTTACATCATGTACTCTTTTATAGACATAATACATCAAATCCAAATCTAGTTTCATGGGAATCTCAACAAAACCTCACACTGAGGGCTTGCTGCATGGGTAANGCTCTGGGCTAAAGTCAGGAGGTGCTGAGGAGTGATGGTCACTGAACTAGTGACGTGAATCTGAGCAAGTCGTTCCAGTGTTCCAGGCTCCAATTCCTCCACACAGGAGGGTTAGGGAGATGATCTCTGAGTTTCCCTTCTGCTCTAGCAGTCCACACTTCTATCCTGTTCCTGGGAAAAACTCAGAATGCTAGACCAGAAGGAAGACACAAGTGTAGAATCAGGCAGCCCTGAGGAGGATACCAAGTTTGGGGTCATGGCATGTCCTTGGGCTAGAGGGCTAGAGGGTTCCTTGCTGGAGAAACGGAGAACTATCACAGTGAGGAACTGTAAATATACATAAATTGGCCCTGAGAGTCATTAAGAGCACTTGCAGAGGGCCTGGATTTGGTGCTGTCACCCACAGAGCGGCTTACAATTGTTTGTAACTCCAGTTTCAGGGAATCTGANGCCCTCTTCTAGGCACCAGGCATGCCAGAAGTGCACAGAAATACATGCAGCCAAATAAAATAAAACAAATAAATCTAAAACAAATGAGAGTTTAGGGGCTGGAGAGATGGCCCACTGGTTAAGAGCACTGGCTGTTCTTCCAGAGGACCTGAGTTCGATTCTCAGCACCCACATGGCTGTAACTTCCAGTTCCTCACATAGACAAAAACCAATGCACATGAAATAAAAATAAATAAATCATTAAAAAAGAGTTTAAAGAAAAATTATAAATCACAGAAAACATATACATACATATGTGTNTAAGTACAGATGAATGCATGTGTATATATGTATTAGTCTTAATCATATTTACATGCTTATATATTTACATGTATAGCATATAAATTCTGTATTATTACATATTATATAATATTCAATGCTCATATTCATAACTTGTATTTTATGTACACATGCATATAGTGTATGTTATACATATGAAAATATGCTTAGCAGCACTTTTTCTAATTAATGCTAATTAAGTGAAACTGTTTTAAATAAACAAATTAACACATGCTTTACAATCTTCAAAGGGTTACTTTGTTATCATAAGGTGAAAGAGAGTTTAAAAATAGGACATGAAATTCAATGAAGGGAAAATGAGCCAGTGATGAAGCAGCAGGATAGCCGGGCAGCCTTTTTGGAGGTTCATTTCTAGGCTCTCTGTTCCCTGAGCGGCTAACTGGAGAGTTTTCTGTATTAGCGCTGCTTGCGCAAGCCCATCCGGACAGGTGCTGTGGCTTAAGATAGGGAAGAGTGGATGTGTCTTCTCCCACTGCCGTGTTCGCGTTTCCACTAAAGTGAGAGAAAACAGTGTGAGTGGAATTCAGTCAGCTGGGATATTTCAGAAATGTGGTCCCTGGACTTTTACACCAAGGTGGAATGAAATGCAATCTTTGCTGTGCATGTGGCCACTGCTTTGCACCATCTTACCCCAGGAAGGATAACCTCACTTCTCAGCAGCTGTACCTTCTTGGAGGGATAGCAGTTACTGCTGAGAGTGCCCTTCAGGATGAAGTCAGCCATTCAGTCAGATTCTGGAATATTCTTTCTTAAAAAAAAATCATTAGGAAGCTTCATGAAATCAATCCTGACACTTGAGCCTATATCAACTATATCAAAATAGACAATTCTTGTGTTGTTTTTATTTGTATTGAGACAGGATCTCACTCTGTAGCCCAGGCTAGCCTCAGCCTCCTGAGTGCTGGGATTCCAGATGAACACTGGGCCTGGCAAGATGCAATTCTTTAAAATTGGAAAATTTACAAATTTACAATACTCACTCTGTATGGTAACCTTTAAAAGCCAAAAAATTATTTAAAGTAATGTAGTAATGGAAGGTATTATGAATGACAGAGGGACTCACACCTTGGGTAAGGAACAAGAAGGTAAACAAATGAGTAGAAGAATTTGGAGAGTGATATTTTTCATGACATAAATGTATGCTATTGATCACGTGTCCAAGACAGGAATGTGTTGTCGGGGCCAGGATGACAGTCTTGCTAGCGNCCAGCATGAGTGAGAAAGACACCTTCTACAAGGAAGACGGATGCTCTGGGTGGCTTAGGAAAATTCCCTTTTCCAATGAATTGTGTTTGGGGGACTGTCTCCGTGGGAATGGCTGTTTTCAAATTCAGTTCTCTCCAGTGAATTTCTTTTCTTTCCGTAAACAAATGGTTTGCCTTCTATGGAGCAGCCCCTTTGGTTGAATGATCTAAAGCACTAGCAGTCAAATTAGAGACAGAGCACAAGGCAAGCCATCGGTTCATTTCCCATTGCAACCCAAATGCTCGGTTGAAATGACATTGAAAGTGTCAGTCAAAAGAAGAAAAGAGAGATGTCAAAGGATTTGCTCTATTTTTAGAAATATGTGTCATTACTCCAAGGAATTAAGACCAGATAGAGGGCCATGGGAACAAGGCAGGTGTTTCAAATGTCTTCAGCTCAAACTTGGAGATTTATTTGGGTTTGAGTTGTTAGTTGCAGTAGCTAATGTGGGTATGGTGAGCTATGATTTAATTTTCGACTATTTTAGTTGGATATCAATGACTTGATATTCACTGCTGCATGATACTGCAGATATTGTCCTTAATTCACAGATAAGACCAGGCTCTNNCAACCAGCATGAGAGGCCAGCCAGGGTGAGCTGCAGAAAAGAGACTCCAGCGTTTGAGGACTGAAGCAGGGGCCGAGACTGCGGTTTGTTCGGGAACTCCTGCAGGCCTTTCTTCCTCTAAATCTTACACTAATGGCAGTAAGAGGGTAGAAACTTCATCAGACTGTGCTGTCTAGAAATGGACCTTTGGGAAGTGATTAAACTCATCAAGAGTAGAGCCCTAATGACTGAGTCTAGTGACATTGTTGGAGGAGAAGAGTCTATGTGCAGAGATGCAAAGCTTTCCATTAAGGTGTGACGCTGCCAGACCCAGTGACATGCTGTTTGGATTCCTAGCTCCTCAATCTGTGAGCTAAATAGACTTTGTC
>LZPO01017572.1:33801-46621 GCA_001675575.1 Neotoma lepida | reverse complement strand
AGCACATGCTGTTCTCACAGAGGACCCAGGTTTGGTTCCAAGCACCCACATTGGGCAGCTCACAAACACCTGTAACTCCANGGGATACCATGTTCTCTTCTGGATTCCAACGGCACCTGTATGAGCATGCATACCCATACCAACACACAGAATTTTAGAAACTGAAACAGTAAAAATAAAACGGCACAAATGCCCCATGGGTTGTCAGCAATTAGATTTCCGAGCTATACTGTATTCAGGGGTTCAGAACGTGAACAAGACTCAGGATAGTTTTGAAAATGCAATTGTCTGCAAAAATCAAGCAGACTAGGGAGAAGGATGAAGTATCAGAAAAGCAGCAATGTAGGGGTGGTGACGGCACCAGTGGCTCTCAGGTTCATGGGGAACCATGGGACCCGGGGCAGACTCTTCCCTTCANGACAGGTACAGTGATACAAAGTCTCCCAGTTTTTCAGTGGATGCTGAAGTTCGAGGACTCTGTCAGCTGAGATCAGACTGGCTGCTTTGCCAAAGTCGAGTGGCTTAAGGAATTCTGGGGCATCAAATTCCTTTGCATTCACCAATATAAGAAAGGTCATGATCATAGCAGGCTCATCACCTTGTTAGTAAAGGAGAGAAAGAGCAACCAGGTGAGCACAGGCGACATTTATGAAGTCACAGATTTGGAAGTGATGATGTACTGTGACTGGAGGGACAAAGGTCATCTTTAGCCAGCTGCCATTACCAGGCCACAGCTCTGACAGTTCCTACCAGGGCACCCATTCAAACATTTAAAATACATCACATGGACCATGTGCAGTCCATGGGGCTGGACTCAANACAAGGACTGTCCATCCTGCTCACTGAATTTAAGTTCCTTGCATGGAGAAATAACTCAGAATAGAGGCAATATGATGGCCAATCTTGGTTATCAGCTTGACACAAATGGAAAGAGGGACCCTCAATTGAAGAACTGCCTCTCAGATTGGCCTAAGGCCATGTCTTAGTGAGGTACTTTATTGTTAATTGATATAGGAGAACCCAGCCTGCTGTGGGTGGTGCCATCACTGGGCAGGTAGGCCTGGGCTGTATACAGAAGCTAGCTGAGCATGTCAGAGGACCAGGGCAGTAAGTAGCATTGCTCTGTTTGTGCTCTAAGTTCCTGCTGTGAGTTCTTTCCCTGGCTTTCTTCATTGGTGGCCTGTAACCTGTAAGCCCAATAAACTCTTTCATTCCCATGATGCTTTGGTCCTGGTGTTTTATCACAGCAACAGAAAGCAAACTGGAACACAGTGGATAGCTATAAACATATCTCTGCATAGAAACACTTGTAGGACTTGCTGGTTGTTTTAAGCTAGCTTGATCAAAGCATCTCTCTTGCAAACAAAGGTATAATGAAAGTATGATGACTTTGTTATTCTGAAACAGATAAACTGATAGTAGAAGGTGTGACAATTAGTTTTGTCCTTGACATAATCTAGAGTCACCTGGGAAGAGAGTCTCAATAAATTGCTTAGGTCATGTTGGCTTGTGAGTATGTCTGTGGGGATTTTCTTGTTAATTTATGTGGGAGGATCCAGCCCACTGTGGGTAGCACCATCCCCTAACAAGGATCCCTGAGTTATATAGGAGCAAACATGCAATCAAGTAAGCATCTGTTGACCAAAATTCATTTCTTTCTGCTCTTGACTGTGGATGTGATGTAACTAGCTGTCTGAAGTTCCTGCCCTGACTTCTCCACAATTATGGACTGTAACCTGAGGTTGTAAGGCAAAAGGTACCACTTTCTCCCCTCAGTTGCATTTGACAGGCATTTAATTACTCTTCAGGCAAATTTTATTAGGGTACATCAAAATATCACCACAAGTCACAGCAACAGAAACGAAACTAAAAGGTAAAGAAGTGAGAAAACCTAGATGGTCTTCTGACATTTTCTTGTAAATCTTAAGTAATTTCAGGTAAAATCGTGGACCATTTTCAACAAGCGGTGTTTCCTGGAAGCTCCATACTTTGGTAAAGGTCGTTCTCTCTGCCTTTGGGAGCTCCTGGACTTCTCCTTTTCTGTCTCTTGTCTGGACAACCCCTATTCAACATTGCTTCATTCCTTTTTCCTTCTTTTAGTCTTCAATAATTGCCCAGTGTTGAGTTAGGAGATGGAGAATGTGATACAGGGCATGCCATCCACCCATTCATTCAGCAGGTATTTATTTATTTATTTATTTATTTATTTATTTATTTATTTATTTGACTCTTTTTGTGTGTTCTAGTTACAGCATTATGTGGAGGGAATCCACTGGTAATAAGAATAAAACGGCACCAATTCCCCATGGGTCATCAGCGATTAGACATTCCAGCCATGCTCTACTCAGGGCTTCGGATATGTGAACAAGACTCAGGATGGTTTTGAACAAGACAGCATTCTTTCCCTCAGAGAATCGTCTCTTACCTGGGTTTCCCACTAGCTTGTGATTGGAATGTGAGGACAGCGACGTCATCCTTCACCTCCTACCTCCACATGTGGAACTATTCCAAGGACATGGTGCCTCAGTCATGGAAGATGCTGTCCAATTGCCCAGGAAGGAAACACCCACCAGTGGGAGAAGGGACTGGGCTTCCCTAGAGCCCACTGAGATGTCTCCAGTAGAGGATATGAAGAGGACTGGAACAAAGATCCAAACACACAGCCACCTAGACTTCAGCTATTTGGGAAAGAAAGCCTGGCCTGGGAAACAGCTGGAGAGGTGAGATCCATGGCAGGGCAGCTGTCATAGTGATGCTGTCACAAGCTTTTCCAACAAGGGGTTGGGGAGGTCGGAAACCAGTAGGACAGCTCAGGGAAGGCCAAGTGCTGGAGGCCCTGGGTGGGAGTCTCTGGGAGGTGAGGTTCCCATGCTGGGTTCCCATGGGGCCCTTGGATTAAGTGATAAAGAGACCATGGGGCTTGTCTGGTGAACCAAGCTGACCATATGGATGAAAACTTAGCTCTCTAAGACAGGCTAGGGAAACCCTGGCTGTGACGTCATCATATATAGACATTGTTCAGACTAATTTTTCATTTTTCTTTTCCTCCCTGCATNCCCCCCTAAGATGGTTGCCACCCACAAAACTACAGGCAGGAAGACAAAAACTCTTAGGTGACTGCAGGTCAGTGTGGTCAGGCAGAACACATATGAGAGCTAAGGGAACCATGTCAGGGAGAGAAGCTGGGGTCATTGGGTCATCTGAAGCAGGATGCCTGTACTGAGTGAGTCTTGAAGAATTAGATGGGGTCATTGGGTCATCTGAAGCAGGATGCCTGTACTGAGTGAGTCTTGAAGAATTAGAAGGAGAAAGGCATTTAGTGGACTTTAAGGAGGCATTGGAGACCCCCCACCCCTGCCCTGAATTCCATTTTAGATAAGTGGTGACAGTGTGAAGAGTAGGGCGTTTCTCTAGTCTGTTGTACCCTGAGTGACTGGGAGGACTCTACTGGTCTGTAGAGGCACCATGACAAGATACCACAGGGTAAGGGTTCATACAGAACACTGGTTCTTATGTGTGTGTGTGTGTGTATTGAGACAGTGTGTGTGTGCTTGTGTGTGTATGTGTGTGTATTGAGACAGTGTGTGTTTGTGTGTGTGTGTGTGTATTGAGACAGTGCATGTGTGTTTGTGTGTGTGTGTGTATTGAGACAGTCTCATTTTGTAGTACATGCTAGCTTGGAACTCTGTTATCTACACTGACCTTGAATTTATGGCAATCCTCCTGCTTCAGGACCCCACTAGATTGCTGGGGCTACAATTGTGAGCTACCTAGCTTCAAGAGAGTAAATTTAACATCTGTCCCTTGTAGGTATAAATTGTCATTAATTATAAATAAAAGGATCTGAGTTTATGAGTTCCTGTGAGCCAACCTGGTCTTGAAGATTCACTTTTCAGTTAGGTTTATTAAGGTATAATTAAATAACACAAAATTCACTCTTAAAAGTGTTTGCTATACCATTATTCTAAGAAATGCCTCTGTATACCTTTGCAGTCTCTTCAGCCCAGATCCCCTGTACCACTGACCTGNTTTCTGTCCCTGTAATTTTCCATTACATCATAGAAGGGAATTGGTGACTGGCACCCTTCACTTAGCCAAATGCTGTGGCTAGTCTTCCTTATTGCATCTATGAGTAGCTACCCCCACCCCCACTTATCACTTTTGTTACATTATATGGCTCTATCACCACTGTTAAGCCATTTGTCAGTTGATGGATCTTTGAGTAGGGTATACCTTTGGCGATCACAAGTAGAGTTGCCATGGATATTAGNATACAAGTCTTGGGTGGGTGGGTTTCCTTCTCTTGGATAACTACTTGAGNGTGGGAGTTTTGGGTAACATGCTAAGTGGATGTCCCCAATTCTGGGGTTACAGACACTTGTGGCGACATCCAGAGTTTATGTGGGTGCTAGGGTTCAAACTCAGGCCTTCAAGCTTGCTCAGCAAATATTTCTACCCACTGACGAATCCCCCAGCCCATGATTTTATTATTCTGAGATGGGGGTTTTATGTAACCCTTGTTAGGTAGCTGAGGATGACATTTTGGCTCTACCTTCTGTGCTGGGATTACAGCTGTGGAGCCACCACATCCAGCATGAGCACCNCTTATTCAAAAGACAATCTAAGCTGGGTGTGGTAGCATTCACGTGTGAGCTTAGCATTCAAGAGNCTGAGGCAGGAGAATCATGAGTTAGAGGACAGGCCACGCATGCTATTAGTGAGTTTCCTCAATCACTTCAGAAACAATGATTACTTTGTCTCAAAACAAACAAAGAACAAAGGCAGTACTTTCCCTGGAATGAACTACCTTGACACCTTTGTTTGAAAGCAATTGATCATGAACANGGGTGAGTCTGTTTCTGGACTCTGATTCCTAATTATGGCAATCTCAGAAACAAGCTTTTGTTATTTCAGCCAACTGGTCAGGTTTTAAATAGATAGAACACTTAGGAACCCGCTGCTGTCAGTCTCTTTGGATCTCAGGATTCAGTGCAAGTATTGTTTTTCCGGTGATGGAAACACGGAGGTGGGCACGCCAGGCTCCAGGGTCTCCCATTTTGTTCTGAGTAGAAAGCTAATGTTCGCCCCCAGGTGAGCACACATGTGTGATGGGGGGGTCAAAACAAACCATTCCCACCCAAGCAAAGCAGCCTGAGGCTTTCTCAAGCAGGTACCCTTCCCTGTGCAAAGTTCACCAGGTTCTAACTCACAGTGAAAGAACACCTTGGAACCCTGGACCAGAGTGATTTCTGGGAAGAGGCTGAGGAGGGGTGGAGAGAAAGCCAGGACAAAGGCACAATGTTCTGGAAGTTTCGCCACCGTTAGGGCAGGGGCCTCCAGCTGCACTAACGAGCCTAGGCCATGATTGCCACATGGCTAGCTCCCCGGGGGCTTCTCTCCAAAAAGCCAGCATTTCAGCTACAGAGCCTTTGCCTGTTCTTAGGCTTGGATTGTTAGCAGGCTCTAAACAGACCATTCATTTTCTTTTTCCTTCTAGCACAGAAGGGTCTCACAACTCCAAATACCACCAAGGACCCGACTGTTTCAAGTCAAAACATTCCCCAGACCACAGCCCTCTGGTAAGAGGAAGGGCTTTGGTGGAAAAACAACCACCCAGCAGCCTGGAGACCAGGGAGTACACAGGAGACAGGGGCCTCTTGCTCTTAAACGCTAGGGGGCCTACCACCATTGATGCATGAATGTTATCTTCCCAGTCAGCCTCCGCCTTCTCTAGGCCTCAAGAAATAGATCAGTCTGCTAGGCAGGGGAGTATTGATTGGCTGCTAATAATTGTCATGAGCTCTCAGATGCTGCCGGTCNCAGCCAATCGTGCAGTAGGAACCGAGCACTGGTGAGTTTGGCAGAGATGGCCTTGTGGGGCATGGATGCCGTTCTTCAGTGTCCTTGGTACAATAAAACATCCAGTAAATACAAATTCCCACGTGTTCCTTGGGCAGAAGGGAGCATGTCTTGCTGGGAGCTATCGGAGACCTTGGGCAGACAGGGCCCAGTGGATGACAGTGGCTTTGTTACTAGAAGAGTTCTCAGGAATGATCTGGGGAGAACCAAGCAGAATGCCTGACTTGCAGGTCACCATTGTTGCTGTTAAGTTTCAAACCCGGGACAAATGGCTGAGGTGCCTATATAACACACCAAAGTGGACCTGCCATCAGGTCCTCCCAGCAACCTTCAGTCCCTGTTACAGGCATACTCTGTCCTCTACCCTGAACTTTCCAGCCCAGAGGCTGAGCTACCTTCCCCTATATAGTACAGACATTTTGGTTGCCTGCCCCTTTTTGGACCTTTGGCCTCCTGCATCTGGTTCCCTTTTCTCTCCCCTCCCTTCCCTTCCCCGCTCCCCATGTGGCCCAGCTCAGTCTGGTCATGTCTACTCTGGATGCTCCCAAATGTCCCTGCCTCTGGCTATGCTCTCCCACATAAATAAAATAAACTTTCTCCTCCACCATACCTGTGAGTAGTCATGTCCTTTCCTTTCCTTTTTATTTATTTATTTTTTTTCATTTAATTTCCCATTCATCTAGCACATGAGGCTAAAAGGTGGAGAAGAGGGTGGTGATTAGGGAAAGCAGNGAGGGAGAAATAAAGGGAAGAAAGATTGGTAGACAGTAGCTGTTGTGAGAAGGGCTGCTGGAGGGTCAAACTGGCCAGTGGATAGAAACTTGGTGGTCTCATATCTATGCCTCAAGGCAGTGTGGATCTACCAAGCAGAGGATNGCTGGTGGGATGCAGGAGAGGAGATACATTTAAGACAGCAGTGTCTGTTGAAGGATGGGCAAGGTATCCTGGAAGAAAGGCAGATGAGGTGGATCTGCGTGGCTCTGGCAAGACTGGAGCCANAGTGATGNGAATGGCATGCCACCCTGAGGTGCAAACATGAAGGATGCTAGGAGCTGAAAGGTTCTAAGCCAAGCCTCTGAGTAGGACCGAGCATTTCTACCGCTCACTGCTATGTGACTTTGGACAAATCCATCTCTTTGAGGCTTAGTTTCTTTAACTATTAAACAAAGGGCCAGTAGCCATTTCCAGGAGTTATTAGGTAGATTATATGAGTGCCTGTGAGGAGGATTGGTNAGGATTAGCCGGTTAGGAGGATGGCTCTGCTGCCTGTNTGATGTGGACATGGCCAATGNTCAAGCTTCGGCTAAGGCCATCAACCGGAGACCATGTGTCANCAAGTGAGGACGTTTCAGTCTTCTTCTCAACCCTTACTCTGCGTATTTACATTTTGGACGTTCCTCAAGCTCTTCCCTTCCAGTTGCGCAAGGGGGTGGGGAGAGATATTTGAGGTGACCCCTTAACCCCTTAGCAGTGCCCTCTGAAGGGTCTGAGACGCCAGAACACCATGTGTCAGCAGAAACGCAAATGCTACAGCCATCATTTCAAGGATAAAGGGGGCTTTGGGAAGACTCGATTTAAAGCTTCTACTGTTTCTTGGGGCAAAGCCTGTGAGTAGCGGGCGGGAACTAAAATCAGACAAGGCCTTGTTAGTGACTTCAGGTCCACTCTTAGCACAATGGAGCTTGGGAAGAAGATTTCGTGTTCCNTGCTCCTCACATACTACCCAATCAGGTCTTTAGATCACATTTGTATTCTAGTCTGATCATGGGGCACTGGCATCCCTGCGGGCACAAGCCTGGGTTTATGGTTGGCAAGAAGCATCCCTTGGAGTTCTCAGCTGACATAAGACTCTGAGGGATCAGGCAGCATCCACCCTGCACCCCCAGTTTCCAGCGGCCTCTCACACCAGGAGGGGAACGGTTGCTGTTTATTGGATCTTCTCTGTGCCGTTGTATCCAAGGCTCTCAGTCTTCAATAGGATAGCAAGCTGCAGAACGCAGCATCAGACTCAGGGCCAAATGCTGAGCATACCAGTGACCAGCACTCTGCAAACAACGGGAGCAAGTGTTTGACATTCCAGCCACGAGCCTGGCTCTTCTGTTTCGGGTNACACATCGGTGGGCAATTCCCAAACTTACCAGATGGGCTTCCTTTGCCAGGAACTCAACCATTGCAGGCACAGTATTAGTAATGACAGTCCCTTTCACTGAAAGGCACAGGGTGTGAAAGTCTTGCTTTTCTGTTCAGTTAGCTGAGGAGACCCGGCAGGGAGTCTGAGTGGCTTCTGCCCTCAGTCCCTTGAAACCCATGATCCTTCTTCATATNGAGGNTTTTCTGAGAGTGGGGATTTGCTTGCCCTGGTTTGCTGACAGCANGATGTAAAGAGTCCATCTTTCTGAGTTCTGAGCTCTAGCCTCTCATTTAGTCTTGTGGGTAGCAGGGCTAGCTGGGTTGATGCAGGCACGGAGCAGGCTTAGGCTATATTGNATGAAGTTGGCTAGTAGAGTGCTGTCCTGTACGGTNGTTGCCAGGAGAGGCAAGAGGCTTTCTGTCATTGGATATTCACAAAACCCCTTTCTTTACAANGGTGTGAACAAAAGCATGCCTAGACACCAGGTGAGCCCTGGAGGTCTGTCCTTGTGCTGAGCTCTTGGTCATGTGGGAATTGCCCCTTANCCACAGGAGAAACTCTCCGCTTGCTTCTCTAATCATCACTGGGTCGCCTCCATCCAAGGCCTACTCATCTCTGCTCTACCCCTAAGAGATGTTTCTGGGAAGAGCTGTTTCCCTATAGGGCCTTCACAGCCCCTTGGAGTGTACTCACCAGCCTGTGTACCCTGTTCTTCCCAAGTTCCTCAGGGGTGGGCCTTTCTGTTTAGCTGCTTGCTAGTGTCCAGTCCAATAGCTGGAGAGGTGCACAAATGAATCTCCTTCAATCCCTCACCTCATAGTTATCTAGGAAGATACATGAAAATCCTAGGTACAGTTCTACCCTCCCTCCCTGCAAGGATACTGATTGACTTGACCTGAAGTCTGGACATTGGTATTAAGGCGAGTCCCNAGTATCCCAATGTATGGACATGGTGGAGACCCATCAGTGCGCACTGCTCATGGACTAATGAGGAAGCTCTGTCCAAGTGACACCATATTTGCTTGTTTATTTAGTTATTTAATGTGTATGACATGGTAGATTCTCAACCCCTATCTACTGGAAGGAGAGCTCCTGGCAGGCATTTCTCCTCTGGTGTTTGGAAGCACACTGAGTAGCTCACTAAGTCTTAAGGAATTCCTGCCTCCATACTGGCTATCCCCCCTGTTCCCCAGCTGCTAAACTTTATTCTCAATGTCTTCTCACCTACACGCTCTGGTTCCCCACACTTGTCAGGCACCATTCCTGAACCTGTAGATCAGAGTTTTTGATGAGTCAGATGGGATAATTGATATGCATATCTGTCTATCATCTATAGCTCTGCCTAGCACCTGCGCATATTTTTAAGACCCTGAGTGACTTTTCTCATGCATTTGTGGTAGGACTCACTGGATAGCTCATTTCACCTGACTATCCACATTGGCCAAAGTTCAGGGCCTCTTCTGTCCNNAGGGCTTATGCCACTGTGGAAAGCAGTCATGTGCTGTGGAATGTCTTTCTGTATACTATAAATATGTGTTGCTCTGATTGGTTGATAAATAAANTTGTTNGGCCAGTGGTGAGGCAGAATAAGGTTAGGCAGGACATTCTAACTAGAGAGGAANGAGAAGAAAGCAGAGCAGANGAGACGCTGCTAGCCTCCACCAGAAGAAGCAAGATGTAAAGGTANTGGAAGGCCACAAGCCATGTGGTAAGTATAGATTTATAGAAATGGGTTAATTTACGATGTAAGAGCTAGCTAATGAGAAGCCTGAGCCATTAGGCCATATAGTTTGAAAATAATATAAGCCTCTGTGTGTTTATTTGGGTCTGAGTGGCTGCGGGCCCAGGTAGGGCACAGGAAAAATCCAACTACAGTCATGGGTAAGTCTGTGGATGCTGTGTGTGAGGTTCCAGATGGCCTTTCAGCTGTGGGAGGAGATGCAGGTAGATGAGATGTTTTAGGCCAAACTACTCACCAAATACCAATGACTGGATTAAAGTCTCATCCAAGGCAAAAGTCCTGCACAGAATTTGATCTCAAAGCATCAGTCAAGGTCCAGTTCCTTTCCCAGGTCTTGGGAGCTATGAGACTTCAGGGGATCTGCCACCTATATGGAGAAACTAGAGGAAAGTTTATAGAAACATGGTGTGAAGCAGAGATCTGACCTGAGTGCTGTCTGTTTCCTGGTGAGTAAGCAGGGGTGACTTGAGCCTGTTCATCTTGTACCCATAACCATCAAAGAAACTGGGTAGGAATTAGAAGTACACTGCCCTCTGCTTGCAGGGGGTGGGGGTGGCCTTTGTGATGCTAAGTGGGTCTGTGCTAGAAGAAATAGGCTTGTTTCTGAAAGATCAGCTGGGGCTCAGGATCACTCTGGGCTTGAGCTTTGGCTTTGACAGCAGTGAATTTGAACTTCTAACTTTATGGCTTGGANGAAAACGCCGGGTGCTGGTTATCAGTGCCTTTCTCCCCCATAGCTGGCCCTTTCTCTCACCACCATACCATCAGGAAATCATGAAGATACCCTATTTCTGTGAGCCAAAGGCTGGTGGGCCAACTGATCAGACCAGTGCTTGTAGGAGGTGGATGAACAGCGGGTGCCATGGAGACTNCAAAGCCAGTCGGGTAGCTGCAGGGTTGAGCTGGGCATGTAGGGACTGTTTGGTACAGGGCTCATTATTCAGGCTGACTCTTTGGCATGTCTGACNTTGGAGTGGCGAACCCCCGCCCCCCATCCATACTTGGGTGACTCCAGAGCTTATCATATAGTGAACAAATAACATGTGTCAGCTAGCAGAATGAGTAGAACAAATTAAGTCTTTGGGGAACAGAAGGTTTTTTTGTGAGGCGGTTTCTAAGNGATCCCCTCCAGTCAAATGTATGAGGAAACTGTTGTTCCTTACTGCACCCAAAAGGCTAAGTAATTTGTCCAAGGTCTCACAGGTAGAACTGTGTGTGTGTGTGTGTGTGTGTGTGTGTGTGACATAGGGAGTACACAAGAGATAAAGCTCCAGGCATCATTATGTATCATTCCCCATGTGTGCATTATCAGGTCTGTGGATTTATAAATTTTCTAAAGTGCATGGGAAAGACTGGAGATGGGAAGAAGATTGGAGTTTCCANTGGGTATCTGATAAAATANGTGCCCTGTGGAAACAGAAGTACNTGAAGAAAGGAAAGGAGACACCCTCACAAATGTGGAGTCAAGACAAGAGAAAACGAGGGACAACGATATCAACAGGGTCTCACATAGACATTTCTAACCCTCCCACCCAGACCCATGTAGCAAGAAAGGCTTAAGAAAGGACAGAGCCAGGGCAAGTGTTAAAAATTATTTAATAGAAACTCCAATGTCAAAATGTTAACAATAAACAAAAATACACATGTATAAATATGTATATATAATTAGACTTGTATACTTTCTCAGACCCTTTTCAAAATGGAACAGAATCATCAGAACATCTCGATAGTCAAATCAAAAATAATATTCAAGCCACAGTCCACTGGTGCCATGGGATTGGTACGGCTGAAGCACTTTGAGGGTTCAAGGAATTCCATTCAGGAGAGAGTTGGGGTTTTGACAATGTCCTTTTTGGGGGACGCAGGGAAGGAAGGTGAAAAACGCCTGACTCTGTATGGTGTACCTGTTCTTAGCACCGGTAACCGCTACTGTCTAGGGACAGCTCTCCTATTAGGGATCTCAGTTACTTAAATCTATACCGTGTGAGTTTGCTTGCCTCAGATTTCTCAGACTCAAAGCTCTTGGGGATTCCTTTGTGGCTTTTTCCTTCTACAGGCTGAGTGCCAAACAGTGNTTTGGGATGCCATNGTAGTACACTGATTTGCACCAAAGTATTGGTGTTTAAGAATCCAACATACCAGGAGATACCATGGTCACACTTAAGAGTTCAGAGAGAAAATAATACAACTCTTGTACTGTTTGATGTATCATTGTTTTAAAATTGGGTCCTTGNTTTTTCTTTTCTTGCATGTCTCTTACTGTAAAGTATAAATGGACATATACTTTAATGGATTAATATACAGGAGGGTGTACCTCACCTGGTAGCCATGTGGGAAGGAAACAGGCCCTGACTGCNTCACAGGCCCATGTGCAGGAAGCATAACCTCTCTGTGTTCCAAAGCCCACCCCAAACTGATTTCTTAGGTGCTCAGAAGAGCAAACTAGGCTGAGGTTGAATGCCTTGCCAGTAGCTTTCCCTTGAACTAAGGCCATGTTCCTAAATAAATACTGATACCTATGGGAGGAACCATTATGTGGCCTTTGACAACTGTCATGGAGGCAGTTTGACCATCTCTTGGCAATGTGATGGAGATGAGTGGGAAATGACCCAGGGCAGAAAATGACCAGAGGGAGCCTTAGTTTTCAAGTGGGTGAGTGAGAGGCCACATGTTCCATTGGCTTCCAGCATCAGCATCAACACAGGCTAGAGGTAGGCACGTGGGATACTACAGAGGGAACCACAGGACGCAGAACCAGAAATCCTTGGGTGAGGAGCCAGAGGACTATCTGGGAAAAGGGTGGGCGTTTGAGGAAAAAAACCAAAACCAAAAAAACCCTTCCCTCCAGTCTACAAGGTGGGTGTGGATGTTAGGCGTGTCTGGCTGCACCCAGGAGGGTTGGTGTAGGCAGCTTCAAGCTGCAAACCTCAAGGGCGGCAAGGGAGGGCTGCCTGGAATCCCCAAGCTGAGGCCCAGTGCCATGTGGCTAGAAAAGCTGCCCTCGGCCCAAAGCCCACCAACCTCTCAGGGGAACTTCACCCTGCGAGCCTTGCCTTGGTTTTCCAGCCATTGCTGACTTATTGCTAGTG
>LZPO01017572.1:21322-31611 GCA_001675575.1 Neotoma lepida | reverse complement strand
TAAGTTTCTGCTGTTCTTTTTATTTTAAATCTTATTCAGTCAAATCTAAAGGCTTGGTCTAAAAATAACCCCTGGGAAGGAAGAAGAACGNATTCAGGGCAAGGAGACAATGTCATACAGGAGACTTCAGCCTGGTGGGACTTTCCTGACTTAAGGAATTTCTTTGGCTTCCAAGAGATAAGAGTCACTGCCACATCATCTTGAAGGAATCTGGAAGTTGCTAGGTTAGAAGCAGTCAGGATCCTGGGGACCTATTTCACAAGGAACTTGGACAGGAAATTCTTACAAGGTGAGTAAATTAGGGTGGCTGTGGGTGCCCTCCAGGTAGCACCTTCACCAGTTGCTGTGGAGATGAGTCATCTTTTACCCCATGCATTTTATGGAGCAAGGAGNTGAACTCTGTCGAGTTCCTGAGCTGGCCTGACCTTGGNCCACAGCAACTCTCTCTAGGTCACCATTGAGAGTCATATCTAGGTGTGGTGCTTCAACTAGCCTGGAAAATACAGACTNCTAGCCCAGAAATCAAAAAGAGAAATATCCAACTGTAGCCCATATAAATCAGTGGTCCAGACATTGTCTTTCTTCCTCAGAGTCTCTCCAATCTCTCTGCAAAGGTGAGGCTTTTAGTCTTCAAAAGACAAACCTCTGAAGAAACAAGCCTAGGAGACNCAGAGAGGAAACTGCAACACCTAAAACGTGGTGTAGATTGCATCTTTTCTCAGAAGCTGAAGAACGTGTCTAAATCCCCCCCAAGCCTTTTCCCTCTGAGCCCCAAAGCCCCTCAGCCACCAGCGGCCTCTTGGGTTTCTTCTGTACAGCTTGTAGGATTAGCCAAGGCCAGGTAAAACTCTCCATGAGGAAAGCAAGCTGGTAAGGAGCCAAAGACAGACTGTAGAAGGTGGATGCCCCCCTCAAAGGTTTTTCTCACAGTGTTGCAGGTATATAGTAATAATAGTAATAACATACTTGGATGACATCTTCCCTTCTTTCAACATGAGCATTTTCATTGGACAGATGAACTCAACATGTAAGACACACTACTCAGAACGTAGGGGGTCAATGGACCGTTTTGAAGACTACATGAGATAAAGACAGAATGTTGAGGGCAGCATCTGGCACAGAGTGAGCATAAAGATTGTTAGTTCCCTTTCCTCTTCCCACTCANGATGAAATCAGATCTCAGATATGACAGAGGATCTTCTGAAAACCATGGCATCACTAATGGGTCCCAGAGTTTGTCACAAGGGACATATATTCTCCTATAGATTTGTGATTTTTTTTTTTTCTGGAGACATAACAATAGAAAAGGTGACAGTGGAAATCCAAGGCGTCGTCCCCATTAGAAAAGAATGCATCTGTTTGTCTGCAAAAGTGACTCGCAGACCTCATTCAATTCCAATGGTGCATCCCAGAGCAATTGTAGAGGGCTCACACAGCTTTGAGGAGGCACACGGGGGGCTGCCAATCCACCCATGACATCCTCAAGTCCCTGCTTCCAGTCATCTCATTATGCCTTTTAAACACACACTCCTTACCCGCCGACCATGCCTTATTTTTCTACTGGAGTTTTAAGCAACTTAACAAAGAGATTAACTTCCAAAGAGGTATAAAGAAATACAGCTCAGAGATAGCTTTCGGGTGGAAAAGGCAGGGAAGACAGAGGTGATGTAAAATTACAGAGGACAGTGTGATACTGCCCCTCATCCCTTATTTTTGAGAGAAACTTAAGGGAGAGGATTTTGATATCAATTGTTATGACTTTCATAATGAAAATATCTGGATTTTAAAGTCTAGATTCTTTATATTTTCTTGGATTAAGAAGGTGCTATTTTCTCTTATTATAAAACAAGCATGTTAAATAAAGTTTTTTTCTNGGGACCAGCAGAGAGGGAACAACTTTTAAATTCTCACCCAGTGTCTAAACAGGACTTATCACTATGCCAAACTGCATTGTAGGTGAATGAGGTAAAATTCAGAAGAGGTAGAATCTGTTTTAGCAGGGTTACAGGACTACTCCTGCCGGAACAGAAAAAAGGTGGTGATGAGGTTGGGTAGCGGACAGAGTTATAACTCAGTGTTGGAGGCCATCCACCCGGGATCAAGGTGTGGGGCATACCATCCCTGGGCTGTCATCTCTCGGCATGGTCACTTTAGTGCTTGGGTACACCCAAGACACACAGAGCCTTTATACCTTACAGCGGAGGAAGAGGCAGGCACTGGGGGCTGGGAACCAAGGCTATTCCTAGGGACGTATTTCTTACTTGAGTCATCCTAGGCACAGCAGACAGGGAGAGACCTGCCACTATGTGGCTGTTTCTGGGGGTTGACCTAGTTTTCTCATCTCTGGACTTTGTACCTTCTTTGTCCCTAAATAGACCATAATGCCACTCTATGCTCCCACTTAAGCCTGAGGCTACGAGGCCTCATGGAGGTAAAAGCCTCTTTTGAGTTTGTCTGCCAGCAAGAAACACGTATTCAATTATGAGAGCGGTCCTCTGTGATCCTGAATCTCTGCCAAGCCAAAGGAAGCTGCTCACACACGGCCGAACCTTGACTACTCTACAGCTCAGTGGAGGACGTGAGGCGTGTGTAACCCGGCTGCGAATTTCACCAGCAGACCCACTCCATCCTCTGGCCACTAGACCAACTGCCTTAGCACATAATCACTCTAAAGCTCTTCAAAATATCTTCTGTCCATTTCTCTTCCTGCATCCACCAGGCCACCTCCTTCCCTTCCTCCCTCCTTCCAACTCCCAAGTTCTACAGACATGCTAACTAGCAAGATAGACCAGCATATATACTGGATAATTTCCTTCTTCATACCTGAGACAATCTGCTTAATGTCCTGATGTGGGGGAGGGGTAGACAGTTTTAATTTAGATCCTTCCAGAAGGTATAGAAAAATAAAGTACAAACACAAATCACTTGACAATTTTATGATTCAAACCAACAAATGGAAAACAGACAGTTTTGAGTGTTGCTAACATAGTTAAGCATTTCATGCCAACCCACTCAACCGTCCCATTGCTTGGACCTATTTCTAGAGGTACCAAATGTGTCNGAGATGAAACCACTTCTGTACAGCAAAGAGGTATCCAGTGTGAAACATGGGAGACTGTGAAAAACTGCTGTTTCTTCAACAGCAGTTAGGGTTTTATTAACATTCCAAAGTCAGGTTCCCAAGAAACATGTGTAACATCCGAGATGCTAAACGTGACTGAGGCAAAGGACATGGGTGTTTCATCTTTGGGCAGAGGGTGGTGATTTTCTGGGAAGACACGGTCTTAGACACCAAGTAGAGAAGGCAAATGGAAGACGTCAACATTCGCTTCATTCTCGCTTGATAGGAACACCACATTCCGGAAACGGCCATCCACAGAACAGTGAACAAAGTCTCCAGTGAACAAGCTGAGGTGGAGTTTAGNGGTTCATTTACAGTTGAGGGAAACTATTTTCATCCTTTGGCCAAAAACCATACAAGGGGAGGGAACTTAAAACCCTAGACTACTCGACTCTCCCTGTATTTTTCTGCTTGAAGCTGGATAAAAAAGCCTTAGCTTTTGGCTGCAACTCTATTTATGTAACAACCACAGCTGCTCCCCAAAATAGCTGCTGCTGGCTGCAAGAATTATGGGATTTTGTTGCTTACACTCGAGTCCATTTTCTATAGCACTCGGCTGCATTTTCTTGCCTTCACTTTTGTTGCCTTGGGTCTGACAGGAGATGAAGAATCTTGCCATTTTGTGGACAGATTTGAAAGTCAAGGCTCATTTTGGCAAGATCCAATTTAGCTTTCTATTCTATTCTGTGGCAGATAATCTTTCGACAATTGGGAACATCTTAACTATCTCTTTTGTACCTATTCCACCTTCCAAAGGTGGCAGTGTGGCTGATAGTGAGGCCCTTGAAACTCACAACCCTCAAAGAGAAAAACACAGCATTCCTCTGTGTGTGTGTGTGTGTGTGTGTGTGTGTGTGTGTGTGTGTGTGTAGGACAAACCCAACCCCGGACTGCTGGATGGCATTTAATAGGGTGCCCATCCCTGAAGGTAACAAAGAGAACCCTCGTCAAAGCTATCAAACATGATAAAAAAATACAAAAGTTATTTTCTCCTTTTGATTGCTATTTACTTGTGACAATATTTGTTAAAAATATTACTTCTGTCTTTGAGAAGAGATCATTCTCTTCATATAGTATGGAAAAATAAACTCTACTGAACACGCAGTCAACACTCCACACCACCAGGGGCTTTTGGCTTTCACAACTCCACATAACATCACCTGTGTGACTGTCCTGTTTTCCATTAGGCAGACACCTTTTACCCATACTACCGGTGCTGGAAACACAATGGGAGGAAGTGGCAAGGCTCATGTAGTATTTGGAAGGGGGAGAATTAGAAAAGAGCGTGCTTTAGTACCACCAAACCAAAGGTTAACGGTGGTTTCCAGCCCTCCTCAGAAGTCACGGGTTGTCCCCTCATCACAGCCCTTCTCCAAACCACGGGAGATATCAACAGAAGCGTGGGGAGCCATTTAGGCCACTCATCAGTGTCACTGTGAAGGAGCATTTAACTTCCACACCTAGAATCGTCTTGAAATGCTGAACTGGATGAATGGGAGAAGACAAGGATACATAAAAAAACAGTAAAATGTTTATTTCTTAGAAAAAAAAAGTGAGGAAGAGGGATTCAAAATGATTGCGGTCACACTTCCATTTGCATCTGAGCAAAGCCAACGCTACAAGCTTAATCCTGCACTAAGAGTCCTAAGTGGAACAACCTACTGCTTGCTCCTCCCTCACTTCCAGGAGTTAGGTCACAACATGCTTTTAACCCACTGTGGCTCTTCTACGTTTGAGCAGAGAAACCAGGCTCACCATGGCTACCACTCCATCTCCAAAGACCCACATTACCAGTGATAAGCAAGGCTCAGGCCATCTCTGGACCACGTGAAAGAGATGGATAAGGAGGAAAGGGAGAGGAGAAGCTTGACTTCAAAGCAGAATCAGGCTAGAAGTGAAGTCTGTNTCAGAGTTCGTCACTACCTCATCTTATAGAAAATAGGCTGGAGAGCATCGGAAAACCAANAGAATCTTTAAGGTGAACTGCAGAATTTTGCTGCATACTTGGACACAAGAGAAGTGAAAAGTTGCAACAAGTTTTAACTAGCAGCAACAAAGAAAGTTCCAGAACAGTTTTTTTGTTTTTGTATGTGTGTGTGTGTATGTGTTTGTGTTTAGCTTCATTAAGAAACACTGTATTTTAATGGGGCATACGATATGGAACAGTCTTCGTTTGCTATAGTGCTGTTCAGTGAAGAGAACCGACCTTTGCAAAGGTTTCAACTGGGGTGTAACCTATTTACACAGTAGTAGCTCCTGGTCTGAGAGACAGAACTGATGCTATGTGATATCCTCTTCTTCAGAACAGTAATCCCGACCCTGGGAAGAAAAAAGAAAAAGGACACATGAATAAAAAANTCAAGCCAGGGCCTGAAACAGTTACTGGTGATCCATTTTCTTCCAGCTTAAGTCTGCTTTGAAACGAATCCAGTCTNCATCAGTGACCACTGGGTGCAGACACGTGAGGGCTGATTTTTTTAAGTTCCACTTATCTCAAGGCGTGATATACCAANCCCGTAATAAGCTCTTTTAAAATGCTGGCAAGAATTTATGTCAACTTATATTACAGGCGCACACGAGATGTCGCTTACATGAAGAAGTTAAAGAGATGAAGCAGCTAGGTAGGAGTCTTCTCTCTCTCTCATCAGGAAGATTCAAGACACACTTTCTGCTGTTCACATTCTACAGCTCCAGCCCCATGCTTGGAACTTAAAATGTCAAGGAAGGAGGGAGTGTAATCAAGGGATGCCTGAGTTTTAATTCACTTGAAAATGGTTTAAAGGAAGAGCAAACAAGGGTTTTATGAACATGTGTGACAGATCTGGGGCTGTGCCTGGTCCTCACAAGGACNCGAGGCTTTTGATGTGCCTGCCAGCAAGCAGGTTCTTGGCAGGCTTAAGGACAGTAGGGAAGGCTGCTTCGAAGCATCTTTTATTCCCTCTCCACTATGAAGACACAGCTGGGACCAGGATTGAGGCTCTGTACCTGACCTGGCTGAGTTGTCTTGATCAAAGGATGTAGCTTTCTGAAAGCAAGTCTCCACAAACAGCACGAGACAAAAGTACCTTCCTGTTTCATCACAATGTGACGAAAGGTCAAGTTGGATTATTTTGTTTCTACCCTTCATGTCTTTTTCTTTCCAAATACCAACTAGATGCTCTATATTTGGGGACAGACACTCCTTTAAAAACAGAAATTTTGGCTCTATACCATATAAAAATAAGAACCTCAATCAATGTAGCTAGAAGTTGTGTATGACAATGGATGTGCCTGTAGTTTATCTTACTTAGATAAGCAAACCATGTATCCCACACTATTCTCCTGTTAACTAGTTTACGGTACATTTATTTCAGCAAGTTCAACTTACACTTTGTTGCTTCTTTGATTTTTGTTTATTCTATCTTATTTTTGTAGTTGATGTGCATGAAGTATTGGTAGCAAACAACTCTTGGTTTACTNTGTATATACTCCTTTGATTTCAAGCTGAATTTTTAATAAGTCATATTGTATTATATTAAAAAACTAACATTTTTGGCTACTGAAGGTACTTTTCTAACCCCTCAGCCCACTGCTACTTCCAGCAAGTTCAGTAAACTTATTTTCTTTCAAACAAACAAACCCAGAATTTTCTAAATAATTGGAATACATTCTTAAAAGCACAAATGCTTACAACTTTTAATGAAACTATTCCTGAAATATATANCATGCTTATATATTTCTTTGTTATATATTTGCCCATTGGGAATATTTCACATTTCCCTAATGCTTAAGTGTCACTATAATGAATTATTAAACACATCTGGATGCTAATCCTGGCTGTATTTTTTACTAATTTTGGTACCTTGTTCAAGTTACCTCTTTGAGACTCAGCTTTCTTATTGATGAAATAAAAATAATCACACTTATCTGGCATGACTGTTCAAAGTTAGTACTAATAGTGTCTAAATGATGACTGATAAATTAATTTGTTCACGATGTATACATACATGTACACAAGTGTGTTTCACATTCAAAAACAAAACAAGCAAGCAAACAAACACACACTGCTATACAATGAAGCCCTGGGATCTGCAGAAGCAGGAATGGTCACCCATTCCTTGCCAAACAGCCCCAGACTGCTTGTTCTGTCAGAATGAGTCATTATATAGCCTGATTTAGTTTCTTCCACCATCAGACTACAGTCCCATGTGCTTTGCAGAGTGGAAGTCCAGTGCCCACCAAGGTTTGATTCATTGGTGGCATAAAGCCTCTAGAGGACAGAGAAAATGGGTAACCNATGCTCCNAAGAAGAATATGCAAGTAGTAGTCACTCCCATGAGAGCCTTCCCTGTGACATGGCTCAGACTGACACCATTCCTAGCTTTGTCCCAGACCAGGCAGGAGCCACTCTCTCAGCCATTAGTTGGAGACTTATAAAGGAGACCCACCCCTCAAGGTTCCTGACCACCGAGAGTTTATTCTCCAGCATGGGAAACAGGACACATACAAATCTCGCAGCACAAGGTTGCAAACATCAAGTGATGTTCTCTATGTAGCTTCAACTTGGGAGGCTCAGAATGGACTTGCAGATGGATGCCAGGTCAACAGCTGGGCAGGACAGGCTGGGGTCAGAATTTTCATGGAGATTTTATTAGCATAGAAAAGTGAACCTGGATAAAATGATAGGCTTTGGTTTCCTGGGCACAGTCACTTTCTCTATCCAATAGGGCTGTCATCAGGGTTATGTGCAGAAAAATACCTCATTCTGTCAGATAGTCAATAAACGTTAGCTGCTGCCACCTACATTCTGTTGTCATTTGTTATTATAAACATTTGGTTTGTTCAGGCTCCTGGCAGGGGCGAAAAGCCTCATTTGTGAATGAGGGTTGTGATCATAAGGTGAGATCTGACAGGAGCCAGAGAACTTCCCTTCTTCCTCAGCAGTATGTCCCAGGCAGATCTGAACCCCAATCCTTGTACGTGAATACAAGTTCTACAGCAAAAACTAAAGTCCCTTCCCATCTTATGTCAAAGTAAGGGCTCACATCTAAGCAAAGGTTCAGATGAGGTTGAGAGTGCCCCTCCACCATGGGAAAACACACACAACACACACACACACACACACACACACACACACACACACACACACACACACAAATTAAAAACAAAACAGAAAACCTAATGAACCATTTCAGGCCCTCCAGGTTTACTGCCAGCACACAAAGGCCCTCTATCATACCTCTTGAGGGACAAAGCTGAATAAATCCTCTAAGCCAGNCCCGGAAACTTGCATTTCCCAAGAATTTGTTCCCCTAAATTTTCCTAATTATTATGAGAAGGAGGAAAGAACCCACATGAGTTGCTTTGCAGACATCATTTCATTTATTATTCATATCAACCCTGCAGGGTAGGAGTTGAGCCTTGTGGCTTGTGAGCAAATCTCCGAGAAGCCCAGGATCCCCGAGCTAATCTCTGCCTTTCCTGGGAGGCCGTAGTGACTTGATAAGAAAATTCCAATCCCAGCCAGTTTCATTTTTCTTATCACCTGATGGCAGCTCAGAGGACCAAATACTTTGGGAACAAAGACTTCTGAGATCAGAACACACCGCAGCTAAGAGGTGCCACATGGCACGCAGTCTAAGTGACTCAGAGACATGCTGGAAGGGCTCCAATGCCCATATCGCATCAGAGTCCCCATTTGCACACTGGTCCTACTGGGCAGGCCAGGGAACCAGCTTCTGCTAATAGGACTTCATGTCTCATTTAAATTGTTAAAGAACTTCTAAAAACAGAATCGTCACACTTTCAGCNGTCAGGGCGGCAGGAAGTAGATTGAAGAGGCTGGGAGACACACAGTAAGTCTCTTACCCAAAGCACGCCCCTCCACTCCTATAAAGGGACCCACAACGAGAGCCTCTGTGAAGACCCTTTATACAATTGTATGTTGGTCACAATTCAGCCTTGTGCAAAGGACCAACCAAAAGATTCCCAGGAGGCCTCAGCACATTACAGGAATGGGAACTCCAAATGACACTGGCAGAAACAATTATTCGAAAGAGCCANAGGGCCATTTTGGTACAGATTCAAATGATAGGAAAAGCTGGGTCTGGTGGCACAGACCTGTCATTTTTAGTCACTTGGGAGGCTGAGGCAGGAGGTCTCCAAGTTCAAGGCCAGTCTGGTCAACTTACGAAACCCTGGACCCAAATGAACAACAACAAAGAGGGGTACAGCTACAGCTTAGCGATAAAGTGTCTACTTAGCATGTGCTAGCCCACTCACCAAAAAAACAAAACCAAACAAACAGTAAATATGCTGGAACAGTGCAGCGAAGTCCTGCCTTCCTGTAGCCTCCAGAGAAGGTATGCTCTTGGCCTCTGGACCCAGGGGATGTCTCTGTACTCCAATGGCGACCTTGGTTCCATTTTCTGAGTCTAATCTGTTTCTATATACCTCAAGTCTCCTTTGATTCCAAATCAACTTCCTCCTCCTCCTTCTCTTCTTCCTCCTCCCTCCCTCCCTCCCTCCCTTTCTTCTTCCCCCTCTTCTTCTTTTCTTCTTCTCTCCCCTTTTTTTTTAAAGACACATCCAAAACAAGCAAACACCAAGAACCCCACAGCCCAACTACAGAATGTCATATCCCAGAAACACAGCTTAAGCTGCATGGGAATTAAGTATCTGACAGTGTGCTAATATTAAAAATTTGCCAGAGCATAACACTGAACTTTCATTAATTTGAGGACATGTTAACTAAACAGTTAAATACCTGTTTTTTTCTTGTGTGTGTATTTGAACATGTTAAAAACAAACCTTTTAGTTTAAGAGTTAAAACATAAAGAAAAATATAAAAGCGACTTCAAGCACAGGAGACANCTCAATCTGTAATATTCCTGCCTTGCAAACAGGGGGACATGGATTCAACCCTCAGAATCCATGTAAAAACTGGGTGCTGGTGCTGCAGAGATGGTTCAGGGGATAAAGCCCTTGCTGCATAAGTGTAAGGAAACTTTAAAAGCTGGGAAAGGATGATGGCCCACCTGTGACCCCAGCATCCAGCAAGCAGGCATGGGGCCTCCAGAGCAAGCTGGCTAGCCAGATTAGCCAAGCTGGCAAGCTCCAGATTCAGAAAGACTGTCTCAATAAATAGAAAATGACCAAGGAAGACAGTGATGGCAACCCAAGCCTCCAC
>LZPO01017571.1:88873-102921 GCA_001675575.1 Neotoma lepida | reverse complement strand
GAATAGGAAAGTAAAGAGGGCCATATCCATGACCACACAATTGAAGTCCACGTAGACTGTCATATGTGGACATGTGTGGCGAGCCACAGGAAAATGATATTAGAGGTCCAGCTGTGTATAATAAGCTATATCTTGATTAGGCCAAGGGCCAGTCAAGTGGTAAGCCATCTAANGTGGACTATTTGGTGTTACACNCTTCATATTCAGCTGTGTCTTGCTATGAATTTCTTGTGCTCATATTCCTGTAGAATGTGTGTGTGAGAGTTTCCTGCTCAGGCCAGTACTTGCATAAGGTCAAGTAGTCAGGGCCTAGCAGCAGGTGGCAGATGCATACCTTTGTTTCTTTTGCAAATGAAGCTCAGACATCTAGGCCCCTAGGCTCAGTGGCACTCCAGAGCAATTGACTCAGATTGCAGGATGTTTTTACATATCAAGGTGGAGGTGAAGCCTGAACTGAGTGGCCAGAGAGGAGAGAGGACAGAGTTTCTGTGGAGGGTAAGACAAATCTCTTGTAGAGTTTTCTGAGGGCCAGGAGTAAGGAGCAAGGAAAGATGGAGGATGAAGTTACAGGAGATGAAGATGAAGATGAAAGCATAAGAACTTAGTTGTTAATAGGACTAAAGAGGAACTGAGTGTCAGGACGGAACTGAAGCTATGTAGATAGGATTTCATCCCAGAGAAATAAAGTAGACAGACAGTGTATCTAGATCTATTCCTGCCCTAAATGCCTGGACTGAACCGTAGCTGTATAGTTAGAGTTTTGTCTTAGAGGAATAACGTTAACAGACATAAGAGCATAGTGTACGTAGTTCTTTTCCCTCAGATATCCCTCTCCAGACATGGCGTCTTCCTCAGACTCTGGCTATCTTTAGGCATGAAGGAAGAAGTGACAAGATGAACAAACAGCATCCTTANGGGAACTGAAAATCAGGAAGGGAAGTCTAGGCATCTGGGACTACACCTCATCTCCATGGCAATAAAAACCTGAGCTAGGAGAAGGTGATATTAGGGAATTGATGGGGTGGACACAAGGACACCTTATTCACAAATTCTCCTTGAGGAATTACTCACCGCTAGGACAGGAGGCTAGGTTGCCTGAAGCCTTCACACTAGTGCAGGACAAAGTCCTAGTCACAGTGGAGGGACAGTTACCTGAGTAAGAGGAAAAAAGTGATATTGCCCATGATCTTTCTCACATTCCCTTTTAAGTCCTCTTCTATCTTGGAGGTGTCATTGTTTCCATAAGTAGTCCACTCACTAACTTTTAAGGTTTAGTTTCTTCATTTGTGAAGAGAAAGTAATAAAAANTAAAGTATATTCACCTCATAAAGTGGCTATGAAAATTAAACAAACTAAAAGCTTAATATTATACCTGTTTCATAATGTGTTCATAAATTACAGGACCTNTGCTCCTTTTCTTCATCATCATCAAGAGCTTTGATATCTTACCTAAGAGTTCAAAAGGGTAGAGTACTGAAGAAAACCCTGGTCNGTAAAGGAGGGATGAAGTGGACTGAACAGGGTTGAAATCTTAGAGTTGGGTACAAGGATTTTAGGTCTTACCAACAGTCAGCATGAGCAAGGATTAGGCTATGGTTTCTCCTACTCATCTCATACCTCCACAGCNGAGTTCCCTGATCTTTTTCTCCAGGAGAGAGTCTAAGGTCTCAGTATTCACTGGAATCATCAGCTGGAGAAGGGAGATGATGATGAGAAGGGAGCAGGGTGTAGTCTTCATCTTCTTGAAAGTCATTGTTCTGGCGCTGTAAGAAAAAAGCAAAAAAAAAAGATGAGATCGCTGAGCTCTGACATGGCTGTGAGGGAAAGGAAATATTCTGGAGAGAGGAGGGAGGGAGCAACCAAAGTGACCAGACTGTAACTGTTTTAGCTGTTTAGAGAAGAAGAGAGGGTTCCCAAAGAGCTGACTGACTCACCAGAAGCTCAGGAGTGGTTCCAGGGCCCGACCAGATGAGATGCTTTAATACACTGTGNGATTGCTGACCTGGACACCCTTAATATATACAGGCACACCCCAGTGACAGCAAGCATGTCTTGTATAGCAAGTTCTTGTGAATTAAGACACTTGGCCAAAGTAGAGGAGGTGGGGTTCATGAATCTGAGGAAGTAAACCCTCTTAGCTTGTCTGAAAAAGCTGAAACTTACAAGATTCACAACCTTCCCCAAAGTTATAGGAAAAGCAATCAGCTGTTGACTCTGACTAGCTGAACTGCTAAGGGGTGACTGGTCCCATGGAAGTTCCTGGAAAATCTTGCAGAGAGTTCTAAAGATGCATCATCAAGGAATTGTAAAACATTCTGGTGTGACCTTTTCAGTAATGAAGCTACATACATGTTGTCCTAACTCCTGAAGTTAACACACACACACATACACACACACACCACACACACACACACAACCGAGGGAGAGAGAGACAGACAAACAGAGAATGTATTCTGTATCCAAAAAAAAGTCTCATACAACACACTTGGCACAAGAATAGAATCAAAGAGAGAACCAAAGCTGTTAGGATAGAGTGGCTGCATGTCTCTACATGGATGCTGAGACCTTTTCCCTCATGGTGTAAGCATACCTCTTACTGTTTTACCCAGAGTGCCCCAAAGACCATCAAGAGACCAAATTNAATGCAAAAGCAAAGAGTCTTTTGATATTGATAGTTAACCCAGGTCTCTCCATTGGTCTGATGCAGCAGCAGAGCAGGAGAGACCCTGAGTAGCAAGTGGCCAGTGTATTTATAGGGAGTAAAGCAAGAGGGTATCTTGATGTCTACAGACTACACAGGAACAGACCCAGAATTGGTTTGTGCCAGTGGCAATCATGTTAGTAACTTTTAATTGGCTAGGGTTAGTTGCGGGTTATAGTTATCCATTTTTGGGCAGGCCTGGATAAGTCCCAGGCTTTGTCCTTGAGCTGCTATGGAGGCTGGCTGGCCTAGCACATGCTGACTGTGGGGACTGACTCAGTGGCNCAGGCTTGGTGTGTCCTATCTCCCTGTCCCTGCTGACAGGGGCATCAGTGATTAATTGTCTTTTGTTCATGGCCCTCTCAGAAACTGCTTGCTGAGTCTCAGGAAACTGAAATTGAGGCCTGATCTCTGACAGAAGATTGAACAGCCTGTTACAGAGTCTGCTTGGTCCTTTCATTACTACATCAACAGTAGTAAGAGGCTTTACTTTGGTTGATAAAACATGCAACCAAGGCTGAGTTGTCTATCCAGAGGGACAGTCTGGGTAAGATATCTGTAGGAGATATCCAAGTGGGCTATTTTCCTTTAAGTATTATGGAGTAACATGCCTGCTGGATAAGTGGTGTCTATGTGAATTTAGAGGTACTATGAGATAGGCTAAAGATTTAGAGTAAATTTTATGGTCCTTGAGAGCAACAGGTAAGGGAAGAGAGTATTGACAAGCTGTAGTGTAGTTAGCAAACCACTGCTCTGTGTAATAAAATGTCATCTAGTGTCAAGATGGCTAGTCAGTGGGCATTTCCTTGTGTAAGGGAGAGATTACAAAGGGGAAGGAATACATGGCTATTATGCTGTACATTCGCCTCTGGTTTGGGGGTAAATTTGAGAAAAGAGAGAATGACATGGAGAAACAGGCTTGGCCACTTATATTTTTTTTATGAAAATTTTTTCATTCATTTTAGACACCAATCAGAGATTTCCCCCTTTCGTCCTCCCCAAAAAGATGGCAAGACCTCCCATGAGGTGACACATCCAGCAGAGGCAAATCCAAGCCCCTCTCCCACCTCAAGGCTACAGGAGGTGTCTCACCATAGGCAGTAGGGCTCCAAAAAGCCCGCCCATGCACCAGGGATGGATTCCAATCCCACCGCCAGGGGGCCCCCCCAAGCAGACCAGGCCACACAACTGTCTTGTCATCCAGAGGGTCCTGCCCAGCCCCATGCAGGCTCCATGACTGTTGGTCCAACTTTCACAAGTTCCCACTAGCCTGGCCCAGTGGTCTCTGCAGGACTCCCCATCAGGATCCTGATGCACTTGCTCATAGAATCCCTCTTCTCTCTCCCCAACTGGACTCCTGGAGTTCTGACTGGTGCCTGGCTGTAGATCTCTGCATCTGCTTCCTTCATTCACTGGAGAAAAGCTCTGTGATGACAATTAGAGTGTTCACTGATCTGATCTCTGGGGCAAGCCAGTTCAGTTCAGGTACCCTCTCCACTATTTTTAGTAGTCCAAGTTGGGGTTATCCCTGGGGATTCCTGGGAACTTCTCAAGCACCCAGTTTCTATCTATCCCTATGATGTCTCCCTCTATCATGGTATCTATTTCACTGCTTTCCCACTCCATCCCTGTTCTGGCTCAAACATCCTGTTCCCTTATGGTCTCATCCTCCATCCTCTACCCTCCATTGCCCATCACTCATCCCCAGTTTATCTTGGAGATCTCATCTATTTCCCCTTCCCAGGGTAATCCATGTGTCCCACTTTGGGTCTTCCTTGTTAGCTAGCTTCTTTGGAGTTGTAGGTTGTAGTCTGGTTATCCTTTGCTTTACATCTAGTATTCACTTATAAAAGCATCTTCAACAAATGGTGCTGGTATAACTGGATGTCAACATGCGGAAGATTGCAAATAGACCCATATCTCTCGCCATGCACAAAACTCAAGTCCAAGTGGATCAAAGACCTCAGTGTAAAACCAGTTACACTGAACCTGATAGAAGAGAAAATAGGAAGTAGTCTTGAATGCATCGGCACAGGAGACTACTTCCTAAATATAACACCAGTACCACAGACACTGAGAGCAACAATTAATAAATGGGACCTCCTAAAACCGAAAAGCTTCTGTAAGGCAAAGGACACAGTAAATAAGACAAAACAACAGCCTACAGAATGGGAAAAGATCTCCACCAACCCCACATCTCACAAAGGGCTGATCTCCAGAATACATAAGGAACTGAAGAAACTAGACATCAAAATAATGAATAATCCAATTAAAAAAATGGACTACAGAGCTAAACAGAATTCGCAAAGGAAGAATCTCAAATGGCCGAAAGACATTTAAGGAATTGCTCAACATCCTTAGTCATTAGGGAAATGCAAATCAAAACATCTCTTAGATACCATCTTATACCTGTGAGAATGGCTAAGATCAAAAGCACTGAAGACAACTTATGTTGGAGAGGATGTGGAGCAAGGGGAACACTCCTCCATTGTTGGTGGGAGTGCAAACTTACATAGCCACTTTGGAAATCATTATGGCGGTTTCTCAGAAAATTGGGAATCAATCTTCCTCAAGACCCAGCTATACTACTCTTGGGCATATACCTAAGGAATGCTCAATCATACCACAAAGACACATGCTCAACTATGTTCATAGCAGCATTATTCATAATAGCCAGAACCTGGAAACAATCTAGATGTCCCTTAACTGAAGAATGGATTAAGAAAATGTGGTCCATATACACAATGGAGTACTACTCAGCAGAGAAAAATAATGACATCATGAAATTTGTTTGGCCATTTCTTACAGCTGGCAGGATGGAAGAGAAATAGAGTACAAGTTAGGTTTGTGTTAAAGATCCCTTCCTGGTATTGAAACAGTTGTTATCCATAGGAAGAGTCAGATAGTAAAGAAAAGAAAATGAAGTGAAAATAATAAACAAAGAAACAAACAAAGAGAATAAAGATTACAGAAATGATGACCAATGCCTAGTTAACCAGGTAAAATAGGGCTATGTTTACTGGGGTGTTAAAATCACTAAACACAAAGATCTTGATTCATCAGGAACCACAAGGGTGATAAAGGGCTTTAGTGGCTTTTTATATGTCCCTTGGTGGGATGGGATCTATGAGAAATTGGAAAGGCTGTAGCTGACCTACATGATTCTAGATCAGCAAATAAACTAAGTTTATAAACATGTTGAAACACCAGGAGGAGATAAGGAAAGGAAAAGGAAATGATTAGTCCTGTTCAGGTTACTAAAAAACAAGTGTCATAAGTCTCTGGGGGCGAAGCTGATAAAAGATCAACTGCTGTGCTTGAGGCTTTTTGAAAGGCTTTAAAGCCTANCCAAGGCTTAAAAGAAGTGAAAGCAGGAGGGGTACAAGTGATCCCCTGTTGTTTTTGTTTTTTACTATTTTGTGGAGGCCCGCCATCCAGCTCCCAAATAAATTCACACACGGTGGCTTATTCTTACTTATGAATGTCCAGTCTNAGTTTGGCTTAATTTTTAGCCAGCTTTCCTTAATTTAAATTATCCTGTCTACGTTTTGCCTCTGGGCTTTTCCTGTTCTCTTACTTCTGTAAATCTTATTCTTACTCCATGGCTGCTGGTTGTATAACTGGGTGGCTGGCCCCTGAAGTCTTCCCATTTTCTGACTCCTTCTTGATTTCCTCCTTTCCTTCCAGATTTCTCCCTTTATATCTTCTCTCTGCTTGCCAGCTCCACCTATCCTTTCTTCTGCCTTGCCAGTTCTTTATTAGACCATAAGATATTTTACACAGGGACAGTAACACAGCTTCACAGAGTGAAACAAATGAAACATAAACAAAAGTAACACACCTTAAAATAATATTCTACTACAGTCGCCACTGCACCCCATGCAGGAAAAGGCAATGTCATTGGATAAAAACCACCAAGCTGCTCCTCTGACTGCGTGACCAAGGTTATCTATAATTGAAGGCAGTAGATGGCACCTGGAGGCCTCTTGCCAAATTATGGNTTCCTATGTAACATGATTCTTAAAAGGTCTTAATAAAAAAATTAACCCAGAGCTCGATATTGAGATGAAAGCTGAAAGATCAGAGAAACAGAACAAGCCACAGCCAACCTCACCTCACCAACTCCTCAGCCTCCAGAGTGTGAGTTCCTGTTTCCTCACACCTTATATGCCTTCTGTGTCCTGCCATTTTACTTCCTGGGATTTAGGCTTGTGTCCTTCCCAAGCAAAGACATGAGATCTCAAGTGCTGGGATTAAAGGTGTGTGCCACTATGCCTGGCTCTGTACCCAGTGTAACCTTAAACTCACAGAGATCTAGGTGGATCTCTACCTACCTACCTCGTTATNGGATTAATGATGTGTGCCACCACACCTGACCTCTATGTCTAATTTGGTGCCTGGCTCTGTTCTCTGATCCCCAGATAAGTTTTATTGGGGTGTACAAATAAAATATCACCACATTCCTGGATCTGCTATTAAAGCACAAGTTACTTAGATTAAGGTGGATATTGAACCCCAAATTACATTAATTCATGACAGTCCCCCAAAGTGCTAGGGGCAATAGGTAGGTGGATCTGGGGGAAAAAAAGAGCCCAAGTAAAACNAACTAAGCTTGTCCTAGAGGTAGGCAATAATATCCCNAGAGAAAACCGTTCAAAAAGGTGTGCTGGGGATAGAACTTGTCCAGCTAACCAGGGGCTCTCACTGACTCTAGGCTTGCCCAAGGGACAGATGGCAGAAATGGCCANAGCTGTAGGTCAGATCGGTAGTCTATGAGATGCTGGGTGTGGTAGNGCCAAGCATGGAGCTTCTTTTCTCACTTGTCCCTGGGCTAATTTGAAATGTCCNCACCCAGNCTTTGAGGATGGGAACATGCTTGGAGATCTCATTGAGTTTCTTCAGTATAAGAAAGCCAAATTACTGTATTAAGTAGTGGGATGTTTTCAGGCTGTATTAGATCTTGGTAATGCATTTTTAGCATCTCCTTAGCTACTGGCCATCAGGAACAATTTGCATTGAACTGGAATGGTCAACAGTGGGCATACATAATCCCCAAGTCTACCTTGACAATCATGTTCTTTGTGGTGGGATGGTGTCCTGGGTCCTTNCTATGTCTTATTGACAACCCTCTATTAAAAAATTAGCATGATGCTAATCTCTGAGTGTTTTTCANANTAAATAAAATCTAAAATTGTTCATGTACCCATAAAAGAACAAGGGTAGAAGATGAATCCACACAAGGTACAAGGGCCAGACACAGCTGTAAAATTGTTGGGCATATTCTTGATACTAGAAAGGACCCAGATCTTTTTGGGGTATGTCACTGTTTGGTGGCATGGAGCCTGACTTCATTGTCAAGTATGGCCTAGAAGCCTACTCCTAGGATTGGAGAACTGAGCAACATGTTGTTCAAAAGATAGAAAAACTGGAAGGTGACTGCAATGCTTGCTTTTGGAAAGATATTTATTTATTTATTTATTTATTTATTTATTTATTTATTTATTTATTTATTTATAGTTCAGGTCAAGTTCCAAGCATGCCACTTGACCAGGAATACAATACAAGAAATTGGGAACTGAGGAGACCCTGGGGCAAAGTAAGTATTAAAGAAATGCTGGGAACCAAGTAAGAANGTCCAATCTCAATACAAATTTGGCCTGAGAGCTTGGCCTGCACAGTGTTTAAATAAGCTAAATTAGTTACCATNTAAGCAGTAAGGTATCCCCATTCAAAGGGAGAGCCACAGCTTGTCTTAAATATAANTCTAGCTTGTGTGAAGTTGACAAAAAACCCAACCAGGACAATTGACCCATGTCAACTTGATATACAAACACATCATTATTCACCTCTAACTGTTCCTTTATTATTTATCCCTAAGGTCTCCTCTATTATTAATATCACAATATAAAACATAAATGACTTTAAAGCACCTCATGTGTCCTTACTCATGCAAGGGAAGCTTTTCTATCTTGAGCTCTTCCCCAAGAACTTAACCTACCCTGGAGGAAAATTCTCATTCCACATTTGCATTCTGGCACTTAATCCCCACCTCTCCCTCTCTCCCTCCCTCCCTTCCTCTCTTCCTCCCTCTCTCCCTCCATGCCCAACTCTGTGTGTGTGTGTGTGTATGTCTGTGTATGTCTGTGTGTGTATGTCTGTGTGTGTGTGTCTGTGTGTGTGTGTGTCTGTGTGTATGTCTGTGTGTGTGTGTGTGTGTACCTGTACATGAGATCATGCTGGAAGTCAGTTTGTGACATTGTCCTCAGGTTCTGTCCACGTTGGTCTCTTGCTTTGCTTGAAGCTTGCCAATTCAGTTATTCTGGCTAGGCAGTAAGTCCAAGGAATCTGCCTGTCTATGCCTCTTCAACACTTGGATTACTAGTATACACTAGCATGTCTGTCTGGTTTATGTGAGGTTTAGATATAAAAAGTGGGTTCTTCATGGTTTTTAGCTTTGAGGAATCTACTGCCATGATTTAGAAGATGGAAAGAGAAGATTTTTAGTGTAGTTGTAGTCAATTTATTTTAATTCTTTTTAAGTTACCAGCAACCACACCACTATTTATTATTTAAAATTATTTTGNTAGTCTAAAGTTGACACATGAAATGANGCTCCCTAACTTACAGAATACTTAATACCCAATCACTTGCTTAGCTTCTTAACATTGTCATCAATATTTTATTTTTTCTTTGGAATTCTTTAAATTTTTAATGCCCCAGTAAGATGCATTATTGTAATTCTCAGTGACAGGTGAGGACTGTGCTGATTTTTTGATATATGTGAGACATGTGATTGGGAAAGAAGTCATCTTAAAGCCAATATGAGCACTTAAAGTGTCCATACATGCTGAAAAGTTAGAACATAGTTATTTTAAATTTCCCCATCTGCCCACANTTTGCAGTCTTCCAGATCTCACTGTTGCAGATNTTGCTTCCCATAAAAGCATGCTACTCCACTTCTCTGTATTTCATGCCATCCAGTATACTTATACTTTTTATGAAAATGGGGGANTTGGAGAATTGGGTAGGGGAAGGTCCTTTGTCCCCATTCTTCTCATATCCTTCTGACCACCCATNTCAGATACAGTGAGATGTAATCATTGAGATCCTGAATATGTTTTCTGGCAAAGGCACCACAAGCTAGGAGTAATAACATTGAAGACATAAACATGATGAGTGCAAATNTGTCTTTATTACTTAAGAAGCAGNATTNCTGTNTNATATGAATTCATCACAGGGACAATNANTCAGATTTNCTGGNTGNGNTCACNNTTNCATTACAATCATCATTTCAAAACTAGATTCTCNGCCTCCTCATTCTCAGGCCAGTTGGCAGCAGNGGGCAAGAGTCCAGTNTATGACTGGACACAGGCAGTGGCAAATGTTTTCATTCTGGACGTTCCAAGATCCACAGGCAAAGCCACAAGAACATCCAGTAGCAATCATCCCTGCACGGTTGTGTGAAATAAAGACATCAGAGATGCTGGACCATAAGAGATGGAGAGTCCCTAACTGTTCTCCCTAGGAAGCTCATGCATATAGCTACATTTTGTAGGGCATAAAACTAAATCAATTTTGAGAGTTATCTTCAAGANAAAAATCATTTAAATGAAAAGATTTGGAGTTTCACTGTCTTTAAGTTGGTGGCAAATCCACCTCTGTGCTGGCTCCTCTTCTACCACCACAAGGGAATAGAATGGGAAAGAAAAGAGGNCCACACAATTGAAATCCAGATAGATTGTCATATATGGTCACGAAGGAAGATGTGACAAGAACAAACCCAGAGTCCCTCAGTAGCATCCTTAAGAGAACTGAAAATCAGGAGGGGATGTCTAGGCACCTGGGACTCCATCTCAGCCCCATGGCAGTGAAGATCTGATGTATTGGAAGATACAGGTATTTGAGGTTGAGGGGATGCACAGGGCTTCTTACTCACAAATTCCCCTTATGAGTTACTCACCAGGTGGACAGGAAGCCAGTGTTCCCGTAGCTTTGATAGTAGTACAGGAGAGACTCTTAGTCAGAGTGGAGGGAGGATGCTCTGCAGGTAAGAGAATAAGGGGNATTGCCCATCATCTCTTGTTCCTGCAGCTCCCTTTCTCAGTCATCCTCTATCTTGGAGAGGTCCCTGTTTCCATGAGTAGGCTAATGAATATGTTTTAAGACTTAGTGTCTTCATATGTGACGTCAAAGTAATAGTTGTGGTTATCTCATATAATGGCAGTGAAAATTAAAATGAACTAACTTAAGGCTTTATATTATGCCTTTTTAAGATGTGTTCAGAAATTATAGGTGCCACCCTCCTAGGCCTATTGATTATCAAAGAAAATGGAGCTTTTAACCTTGAGTTCAAAAAAGGATAAGATTATAAAGGAAGTCCTGAACAGGGAGTTAGGGCCAGAAGTGATTAAATAGAGGTTGGATCTTGGAATGGGATAGAGATGAAATTATAATGTAGGGATAGGAGGCGTGAACACTGATTAAGCTCAGNGTTCCCCTACCCCATCAGTTACCCAGACGACTGTGAGCTTCCTTGACCTTCTTCATGATAGAGTCTGAAGTCTCCTCAGTATTCACTGGGATCATCAGTTGGAGAAGGGAGAAGATGATGAGAAGGGAGTAGGTTGTCGTCTTCATTTTTGAAAGTCGGTGTCTTGGGGCTGGAAGAAAAAGGCAGAGAAGATGAGATCACTGAGCTCTGGAGTAGCTAGCTGGGAAGGGTAGGAGGAGAGTTNTACTCTGGAGAGAGTAGAGAAGGAAGAAGAAAGCAACCAATGCTGCGACTGTTCTAGCTGTTTGGAGAAGCAAAGAGGGTTCCCACAGAGAAGATTCACTCAAAAATCAAAAAGGCTTCCAAGGCCGGCCAACCGAGGATGCTTTTATACTCTGTGGGATTATCAACCTGGCTGCCCTTAATATATAAAACACACAACCCTCCACCTCCACTATGTAAATACTTCCTATAGTTTCAAAGAACTCTGGCAGCTGAGGCATAGTTTTTAGCTATTTCCTCTGAGTTAAAACATTCCCTCAAGGACCTGTGGAGAGGTTCTTGAGTCTCAAGTGGTAAACAAACGACATGGCTGGAAAATTCCAAACTTGAGTGTTCTCAAAGTGTTTCCCAAATGCCCCTACCTAGTGTTATAGGAGCAGCTAACCAATTGCTGCAGAAGGAGACTGAGCAGCTGAGCTGCCTAGAGGAGAGCCACCTACCTGTTTGGCTGCTTGCAAATTGTACAAAGAGCTCCAGGCCCCACTTTGGCACCAGCCCTGGTGATTCCCCTACAGGCTTTACAGCAGGCAGGGAAAAAAACATCCATGAAGAGACAAGAATGAAACTCGGCTCAGCCTGATTTTATTGTAACCAGTGCTGGATCAGGACTTCGAGAGTCTGGCCCAGATCATTTACTTTAGCCATATTTAAGCACAGCACAATTTTGAAAAAAGTAGTCAGATGACATTTAACTCAGTCCCAAGTACACAACAATTTAATATATGTTTACATTGAGATTCTTTACAAAGTACATCTGACTTCTTTTACAAGAATGGGTACTGTTGACTCAGAAATAGTGGCCAAGATTTAGGGTCTAGGGAGTTTGACTGAGGTAAACATAATGCCTGTGGGTGTTGGGNTTGGCCTGGCCCTAAGACAACATAGAAGTCACTTAGGCTGTTGTAAAGCACAAGTGACCTCACTCATAAGAGTGGGTTTTGTGGTCGAAAAGTAATGCTCAAGATTTAGGGGAAAAGGTCTTGGATAAATAAAAACATAAATTCTGGGAGATAAGGACAGAGCCTGTCTCATCAGACAGCAAAGGATCACCAGGTTGTAAAACGACATCATTCCTAGCATTCCAGGAAGAGCAGCTGTGCACCTCATTCCTTTGAAGAGGTAAGCTGTGTATTTTAACTTTCCTGGCTTTCCCAGTGCTTATCCCAGTGCTCTCTGCTCTCTAAAATCACCCATGCTTGGATGGTCAGTTGCTTTTTATTCCTCCCNTCTCCTNTAAGTAACCCCTCACCTAGATGCCTATAAAGAATTCCAGTAACTTACTGACTCACCAAGCTGGACTTGAGTAGATTAGTTTTGTTGATTCATTATCAGTTCTCTCTCAGGATGAATAGCCATGTGTGTCTTCTTCTGAGAAAAAAAAAATTACCCACAATTCATTTGATGNATGATCAGGGATATGGTCATGAACCAAAGATGAGTTGGGATGCTGAGAGAGACATGCTCCTGAAGCTGATCTCTAAAAGGGTAGAGNTCCATGGCAGAAATCTTGATAGAACTCCCTTTCCTTATATAGTATGGAGTTATATACCTTTTTGCTATATCAGGGGTTGCATGGGCCTTGCTTTGGGTGATGAGGCATACCATCAACGATGTGTCTTGTATCCAGAGGAAGAGTCTGAGTGGATAGTCTGCAGGGCAAATCCAAATGGGGCTGTCTCCCTCTACATGATGTGGAGCAACATGCTTGCTTGATGAGTGGGACCTACCATATGAAAACATAGTTGACTCAAGAAAGGTTAAAGATTTAGAACAATTTTTTTTTTGGTCCCTGAGAGTAAAAAGCAGGGGAAGAGAGTATCCATAAGCTGGGTCTGAAGTAGCATAACCACTTCTATTTGTAGTAAAAAGTCCTATCGTTGTTTCATTTATTTTTCTTCGTAGACTAGAAGGAAGTAAATTACTAACCATGTTCACTCAGGACTGATGTTGGAGATCACTGCATCATGATTTCTATCTTGAAACTTTTGAGGTAGATACTAAAGTGTGCTCTATGTGTGGCAAATCCCTTTATAGAAGTTTATTTTGTCATCCTTATATTTCTCCGATGCCTTTTGTTCATTTTTATTGTACTTTTCTTAGGGATAGGTATTTTTCTGCTGTTATGTATAGAATGGGATCCCCATCATCTAAGTGTGCCACTGTTTACTTAAATATCAGGCAGTGTATCATCATACATTTCAAGTAAGGGGTCCTGCTTGTCATTCTGTTTGGCTTGGATATCAGTAATGAGTCAGGGATACACTTGAACTCATGATCCTCGTGTGTCCACCTCCCGAGTAGATGATGTACTTCCAACATGTTCTGTTTTGTCAACACAATTTAACAATGTTAAAATGATTAATGGAAGAAAATATAAGAAACATTAATTACCTCATGTGTATTCAAAGCATTATTTTCATTTATTTGGTAAAGGTGTAATGTGGTGATTATATTGTGTCCCCCAAAATATTGTGTACCCTAATAAAATTTATCTGGGGTCAGAGAACAGAACAGCCACTAAATAGACATAGAGGCCAGAAAATGGTGGCACACACGCCTTTAATCTTAGCATTC
>LZPO01017571.1:23990-34102 GCA_001675575.1 Neotoma lepida | reverse complement strand
CAACAAAAACCACTTGAGCTACTCAAAAACTTGTGTCAGAGACACAAGCCCACTAAAAGCCTGAGATTTAAAATNGAAGAATAGTAATCCTTCTCTCCTATTTGTACTGTTCTAAAAGTAGATTCAATAATCTACTGTTCTACCAGACCAAGCAGATTCCAGTAAACTATCAGTAGAAAACAGCTGGAAGTCTTGCAAGACACATGGACTCTTTAATAAACAGTGCCAATGATCCTGAAGTGAAACGGGAGAGGAAAATGACACTAGAGGACCTAGATGCCTCTGCTCCTCATAAATACACCAAACNTTAAAGTGAGCTCATCTTTAGCCATAACATACATCCTTATTCTAGAGGCCCATGGTACTACATTTCAATGGTACATCTGGTTTTTAGCAATGTATAACAAAAGGCAAGAAACATGTTTGAAGAGAGAAATCATCAGAGTCAGATACAGGTGTGACATAAATACTGGAGTTACCAAGCAGAAAATTTCAAATAATTAGGGCTAACACAGTAAAAGCTTTAATGGAGAGAGGAGGCAATATACAGAAATGCATGAACAAAAGAAACAGACTGATGTCTTAAGGAAAATTCCAGAGAAAATTCTAGAAAGATTTTTGTATGATTAAAGAAAGAATCAGTGTGTTCAAAGACAGGTCAATACAAAATATCCAGAGGGAAATGTAGAGATAGAAAAAAAATAGAAAGGGAACAGAACATCTAAGAACTGTAAAGACAGTTTCGGAAGTAGAGGTTGGAAAGGAATAGAAGCAAACGTTCAAGCGCTATCACCAAGAATGGTGACAAGCAGCTGGTTGGTGTTCTTATGCTCTACTCAGACAGAAACTGTACAGAGGCCGGGAGCAGCCCATGGCCCAGTGGCTGGGCTGCCAGATGCAGAGGTTTAGAGNTCTAAGCCCTGAGAGCTGCAGGCCCCATGCTCCAAGCTATAGAAGACAGAGACACAAGTCTATTTCTTTGGGCTTGAACCACCAGTTGTATCTACTGTAATCCTTAGTGGTGAACAGTAGCAGCAGCAGCCAATACCTAGTAGGATTACAGCTCCTGAACCTGCGTGGGTGTTAGGAACGTCAACTCTTTCTAGCATCTGGTGCTATAGCTGTTGGGCCTAATGTAGGAAGTCTTAGGCCTGAGGAGTGTCTGCTGTCACATCTCTTAGGCAAATGTCTATAGCTCTTAGTGTCAACTCTTNGCCCTCAGGAGTTGGAAGCCCCCAGGAGCTCTTTCAGTGGCCAAGGTTTATAGTGTCTTTATCTTTGGTCTCTTTGCAGCCTCTGTCTTATTCAGCCACCTCTCTCCACTCTCTCATTATCTTTCTTCTTTCATTATTTCTCATTGTCTCCATGGGACCTTTAACTACCTCTTATTGCTGTTCCTGCTCCTGTGCCTCACCATTCTCACTGCTGCTACACCTCCAATTCTGTTGCCGTCCTTGCTACTGATACCACTGAGCTGTTGCTTCTGCTACCTTCTCTTGGTATTACCAACTTGACCCATTCTACAAATGATGAAGATCGAACGCAAAACAAATAAACATCCTACCTAAAAAAACTCCTTATTGGGAGCAATACTGCAACACCAGGAGGCAGCTGACTTGGAAAATGATCTAAATCACTTGCTTATATAGCCAGGAGGGGGATGTAGCAAGGGTGTATGCCCCAGTCAATCAGTTCTTCCTATAAATGAAAGGCTTCCCTTCCACTTAGTACTGTATTGACCAGACTCTCGACCTTCCTAAGGCTGCTACCTTTAATACAGTTCCTCATGTGGTGACCCTCAACCATAAAATTATTTTTGTTGCTACTTCTTAACTGTAACTTTGCTACTGTTATGAATCATAATGTAAATACCTGACATGAGGGATTTCTGATATGTGAACCTGTGAAGGGGTCTTTTGACCCCGCCCCCAAGGGTCATGGCCCACAGGTTGAGAACCACTGATATAGACCTTTCGTTGGGCCATATGAGGAGCTGCTTACCAATCTAATTGGGTGAATATGATACAGGGTTCAAGTTCACAACACTTGAGGTGGCAAACGAGCCTGATGCCAACAGCTGTAAACATTGTGGCTGTGACCGTTTCTTCTGGAGCTGGAGCTGTGCTCCTGCAATAAGTAGCTGCATAGCCTCCTCAAGCAAATTTGAAGTGATCAAAACAGCTGTGCTGAGGTAAGAGCAGTCCAAACAAAACTTGGTTGAGAGTCCCATGCTCAAGGCAACCATGGTTCCAGGCAACAATCTAACTACTTTTAATTAGGAAATCGAATCACCCTGGACACCAGCTTCCTTTACGGAAAAATATTAGGTTGGTGGAAAGGACATTGCAGTTTCAGACCATGAAGATCATGAATTTAAATCATTGTAACTAGGTTCAAGTAGATCTTTATTTGTCAAAATGGGAACCATTATAATCAACACATTTGTGCCAATGAGAAGTAAGTTCACTTATTCCTGTGCTTTAAAATCCATGCTTGAGAATTCAGCAAATTCTGCATCCTGCTGATTGTAGAAGTATTTTCTCTGTATTAGTGAAAAGTGCCAGTACGCATAAGCTGTAGTTTCTGCACTTATAATTTAGTTTACATGAAATTTCTGTAATTTTATCCTTTCCTGTAAATCCAGACTTTTTAAAAAAATCTCAATAGAGTGAATCAGTTAGACCTTTGCCATGGAGGGATTTCCTCCAGCAGCAAATTTTTGTATTTTACTTAACAGCCTTGGCTTCTTATCAGCTATGTAACTACTCACTGGGCATTGGGCTACTAATTTTATTTTTAAGATTTACAAAACCGAGGCTAAAGAGATCACTCAGTAGTAAAGAGCACTGGCGGCCCTGCCAGAGGACCTGGGTTTGACTCTCAGCACCTAGATGTTGGCTCACAACTGTTTGTAACTCTAGTCTCAGGGATTTAATGGATTCCCTTTTCTGCCTTCTGTGAGTGGCAGGCACCAAAATACCCATACACTTAAAATCAATCAATCAATAAAATTTAAAAAGACTTACAAAACTTATCTTCATTTTCTTACCTGTTTACTTTGGTCATAATTGGCCAAATTATATGTTTCAATCCATGGCTTCCTAAATAAGCTGTAACATACTAATATTATCCTTGATCACAGTTCCATGGTGATTTATTAGCCTTTCCTCCTGCCTGGAAGTTTTCCAATGTTTCAGTCTGGCAGTTGTATCTGTGTGTGTGTGTGTGTGTGTGTATGTGTGTGTGTGTGTGTGTGTGTGTGTGTGAAATAGCACATGGATTCCTGAGGAAAGTCGTTTTGCTGTGATTTTGTCTGCTTGGTTCCCTTTTTCTCTAATAACTGAACTCTCTGTGCACAGAGAGCTAACAATTTGTTCCGATAGTTCTGACCATAAACTTCACTGACAGAGGCAAGTGGGAGCAAGCTGTATAAAAGCTTATTAGGTCGGGTTAGCAAGGCAAGACTCTCAAATATGGAAAGCTAAATAGGTAAGATCTTTTGTGTAGAACACTCAAGTTGAAAGGGTTTGTCCCAATGTGTGCACAGTCATTCAGGAAGAACTAAGCAGCAGGTGCACAGCACATATGCCCTCCCCACTCTCCCCCTGCTAAATGTGGGTGCTTAAAATTTTTCACTTTAGAAAAGTGCAAACTGCAAAGCATCCTTGGAAGGGGTAGCAGTTAGCACTCAGTGGTGGGAAGAGGATGAGTTTTTGAGGTACATGGTGGTTTCCCACAGGAAATCCATCACGTNGTTAAACTGACTTCAAGAGCAAGTTAATGAGGTGACAGTTTGCTTAACATCCTGAACCACCCCCCACTCCATTTCCAAAGAAGACTGTAATTACCAAGCAGTTTCATTGCCATAGCACCAAGAACATTTTCACCTTGCAGCCCAGCCACCATGTATGAAAAGAAAAAAATGTTTCAGGACAGATGGGTTCAATATGTTTAACAGCACCATCACCTCCTGATTCTGGCAAAAACCATTGAAGATCCTCTGATACGTTCACTGGAGATGAAATCATCAGGGAAATTCTATCCTGAAAATTGTTCTTTCAGTTCATTTTGAGGATATTTCAGAAAAGACCACATGAAAGTTTCTGAGTTAGACAGGTATGCTACGTAGACAAATAAGCTAGGACCCAGCAAGATGTGCCCCTAGATTAAGAGAATTGATTAAATGGGTTAGCATGGTGGATAGAATTGTCACATAGGCAAGGTAGGAAAAATTCTGTGTTTGTTCTTTCTCTACTTTAGTTATTTGTTTATTTGAGACAAGTTCTTGCTATGTGTCCCGGGCTGGCCTGAAATGATCCTGTCAGCTTGGTTTCCCTAGTGCTGGGATTACATGTGTGTAGTATCACACCCAGCTTTTCACGACTTTGTAATGGGCCCTTATCTTTTAGCACCCAGTTGCCTTTTTTTTTAACTCCATAAAATCTCGTTGATTGCCTTGTTCAAAGTTTTCCATCACATAGCGCATTTCAACCTAGTATCACCACCCTCCGTTGTCAAGCTCTCCTCCTCCCACTCACAGTCACTATCCGGCATCATCTACTTTATCTCTCCTTGTAGACTACTCCAGTTAAGTCTATCTAACATGCAACACTGATCTACAGGGTCTACTGGGGCTGAGAAAACAGTGTTCAATGTTTTAGTCCTAGAATTAGAAGCAAAAGTCTCCATGCATCACTGAGGCAGTAGTCCTGGGAGACTATAGTGGTGGGCTAGAGGAAATCTCAGGATGACATCCTTTTAACTTCTGAGATCTCTTAGTCATATGGTGATAGTATCTGTCACACTTTGACAAAGGGATGGTCCTATCAAATCATGTCTTATTCCATGTTTTCTAGAGGGGGAAGTCCCTGTGTGAGTGAACACATGAAAACATAAATACATGAAAAACAACAGCAATGTGACTTCCTCTGGAGCTGAGCTACAGTCATAGACTTGTTCTCTTTCATGGGCTGTAGACTGTTTTAAAGAGACAACAGTATATCTTCTGGGGAAATTTTATATCATAGAAGAAACTAAATGGTTGAATACTCTTCAGGAAACTGGCTACAATAATTGTTTTTGCTAAATTAATAAATATGTTGTGAGCATTAACAATGTGCAGCCCTGTCCTAGGCAGATAGACTGCAAAAGATGATATGTAAGTTGGTAAGTGTGACCATGTTTCAATGAAGCTTACTTGCAAAACAAATGATGTGGTGGATTGAGCCTATGATCTCCAGTTTGGTAACTCTTATTCTAGAGTATAGAACAAAAGGAAGGGGCCAGTGTTAAGTTCAAAAAGTTATATACAGTCCAGACCACATGAATCCTTAATGGAAATAAGAAATTGGTATTTTATTCATAACTTAATCATGTAAATGTATTGTGAAACAATCTATTAAGAAAACATGTAACAGTACAATTTTATTTTGAGAGCATGATGTTGGAGATTCTGGGGAAAGGATCACAAGGCCCATCCCATCGGTGTTGGAAGAAGAGAGGCTATTTGCAGTAAGCTGGGCAAGAAATAATGATTCTCAGTCTGGGGGGTGCAGCAGAGATGGGATATTAAGGATCTGGTAATGCAGGTCTTCTATATTAGGACATAGAGACGGGCGATTTGCCAAAGAAGCACGATGGATTTTAGATTTCTTTTGAGCTACAAGTAATAGCACAGTTCAAGACAAGGAAGACAGAGAAGTAACCACAAGTTCACTTTCTGAAAGGTTTTATTTTTTTCAAGTCTGTAAGATATCCTGTGAGAATACCCAAATAAATAAGCACAAGGAAAAATGGGACACGTTTAAAAAGGAGCAGAGGAGAGACTGAAGTAAGACGTGATTAATTCACACTAGAATGAGCTTGGAAGGGATGCACTGAAAGACCATGATCGACAGATGCCACATCTCAGAGCCAACTGGAAACTTGCTTAAATTAACCGTAAACATCACTTTCTCCCTCTTCAAGTGTAGGAAGCAGCATATTTCTGTCATGTGTCTCTGCTTTAGTATGTAGACTTCCATGTGAGCATGACAGTGCAGGGGAACTGATTGCAGGCAGATAAAAAAGCTGGTGGAGAGACAGGATGTCAACGGTGACCAGCAAACAAGGCTGCAAACACACACAATGCGAGTTTCTCTTGCTGGGCTTTGACCACATCCTAAAACCCAGCACACCACATCAGTATCTCCAGAGCTCATTGCTCTTTTTATTTGACTCAGCTGGACATGGATGCTCCCAGAACACTGCTTCCCAAAGCAATCACAGCAACAGGAAATGAGTTAATGAACTATGGAGTAGGACACAAGCTTAGTGCTTCACAGGTCATTCCACATTAGTGGGCAAAGTTTCAAGAAGGACATTTTTGGTGAAATTATTTAATAAGAAGTTTTTCTGATGCAGAAATTTTGATTAACTAGATTTATTTATGCCAGAAAATCTCAAGGCTACCTGGTAACACCAATAATGCTGAAATACAATATGAAATTTCAAGACAGTAAAGTGTGGGTGTTTTCAAACATTGTAAGCAAACTACAATTTGATAAACATACACATACATGTACAACATACAACATATGCCCATTAAAACAAAATCTCCAGTACAGTCGTCATCCCACTGGATAACTCCGAGATCCATTTGGATTGTGTTTTGTTGTAAGCAACAGAATGTTCAAGTTTAGCTACGTAAACAATTGGGGCTTAGTTCATTTGTAAAGCAAGGAACATAAAGGCAGATTTATGGCTGTACTCAATTGTGCAACAATATCAGAAAAAAAATCAACATTTCTGTTGACCTTTTCCTCTTAGTTACTAAAAGGCTGCTGCATCTGTAATACCATATCTGTGTATAAGGAAGGAACAGAAAAGTCAGGAAAGATGAGGTTGTAATCTTTATCTGTACCTTATAGTAAGAAAAACAAAATGTTTTCCAGAATCCTTACAACAAATATTGTCTGGGACCTTTTTATCTGGAATCGGACTATAGGGGTCACATTCAACTACTATGCAAGATGGGAGGATGGAAGGAGGCTTTTGAGAATCTGAAAACAATATTCCCACACACAGTTAGATGCTTGCATTTTCTTTTCANGTGGGTTGGGCATATTGTTGCCTCAACCAAACCAGACCATCAGAGAAGTTTAATTTCGACTCTGCCACCAATGGAGTCTGCTATAAACTTCAGTACAAGACAAGGCTCATATGCCTCAATTGTTATTCTAAAACTGTAATAGAGACTGTAACATAATTTCCATGTCCCCTTTAAGGAAAAAAGGCCAGGTGGGCCAGTTGTTGAGAAGGTTGATTGGAGTCAGGACTTGAATTTCCAGCTCCCGGCGGGAACAGTCTGCTAGAGAGAATCATCCTCTTGGCCATTCCCAGGGCTATCTATGTCAGCATGGGATTGTAAAGGCCTGATACTTCTTTTCTCTTCCCCATCACGTCCACTCTCATGGCTCCCTTCTTTTTTCGATCTTCCTCACTGACATGCAAAACATGGCGGCACTAGTTTTGAGGGTCCACGTCTCTACAGTCCTGGTGGGCAGCTGGAGCTTCTGTTGAGAAAGCATTACACTGTGGCTTCTCCCTCCTCCCAGTTCATCCTTCTTTGCCTTCCACAGATGCTGAGTCTTCTGTCTTTATCAAACCCCTTGTGCCTACGCATGCACGTGTTCAGGTTTTCTGTTTGGAGAACCCAACTGCTACAAAGATACATTAGGAAGTAAAATGTACTTAAAGCATGTCCCTCTTTTATTTGAGTTCTAAAATGTGTTTGGGATTTTGTATTCATTTTGAAAATAAGAGTTATTACTGGATGTGGTGGCACACATCTTTAATCTTAGTTGGGAAGCAGAGACAGGCAGATCTCTGTGAGTTTGAGGCCAGTCTGGTCTACAAGGAAGTTCAAGGACAGCCAGGGCTACATAGTGAGACCTAGTCAAAAACAATAAAAGCGATTTTGTGGTTAAATCTGAGGTATATATGAAAAATGATTCTGAACTGGAGAGATGGCTCAGAGGTTAAGAGCACTGGCAGTTCTTCCAGAGGTCCTGAGTTCAAATCCCAGCAACCACCAGGTGGCTCACAATCTTCTATAATGAGATCAGGTGTCCTCTCCTGGCGTGCATGCAGAACACTGTATACATAATAAATGAATGAATGAATAACTAAATAAGATGGTGGACTAAAGGCTGCCTCTACATAAGCTTGTCAAGTTGTGAATCAGAATAAGAATAAGAACAAGGAGAAGGAAGAAGAGGATGAGGAATGTGTCTCAAAAAGAGGAAGGGCTTCAGAGATCTATGAAGGAAGTGAAAGGCTATCAAAAAGGGCCAGATGGACAGACAATAAAGGGAAGAAAACAGAACACAGCCTTCCCTGCACAGTTCCCTGGAAGGGAAGGGGAACCAAATCCACTGTCAAAGGGAAATCCAGATGAAATTGGGCATCTTTGGCCTTAGGACAAGCCCACAGCCCTCATANTCTACAAATAGACTTCAGGAGTTGGTGAGATAGTGACTCTACCAGCAAGTGGGGGAGCTACAGAAAGAAATCCCATGTTGTCAGGCTAACAGAGCTTGGAGTGCAGTGGCCCGGATGCCATCTTGAGAGAAAAATCTAGGGGCCTGAGATCAGGGAACATCAACAAGTAAGACCACTTCCATTTTGCCTGACTCAGTTTGTGCTTGTGTGAGGATAGGCCCAGAGAAACAGTTGTGAAGAGAAGGCTAGACACTAAACAGCCAAATAGATAAGGGGCAGGAGACTGGCTCAGGCAAGTCACAAAAGAGATAGCCCTGGCCTCAGTGGCTGGGGGCATGTCTCATCAAGAAAGAATTACTCTGGACTTTGATAGTTCTGAGCCTGAGGCCAGTGGACAGATAAAATTCTGGGACCACCAATCTCATTGATAACTATAGAACCTGAGAGCTTTGATATCCCAGTATGTACATGATACACACAGAGGCATCCCTCCAGCAGGGGATTCATACTTAGTCATCTTGAAAATATGAAAACAGGTCCTCCCGGGGTTGATCAGTCTGGTAGTTTCTTCCCATATTCCTAATAGACCTGGGAGACACCCCTCTGCTAAGGGTATTAACCAACCCAGTGGGCACAATCTGGGGAGTCTTTAGAGGATGAAAAAAATATGGATAGACCACAGAATACAAAGCCACGTGTGACTAGCAGAGAGCAGACAACAAAGAAAAAAAAAGGGTCCTATGAAGACATCAGACACTGTTCCAAAGCGATGCAGCAGCAACATAAACTCCAGGAAACACAAGAGTCTGTAAGTTCAACTGATCCTCTCTTCCGTGCACACAAGCAGCAGACTCCAATTCATGGACTCAGAAGAAAGTTCTTCAGAAGATTAACTATTNCTATTGAAGTAGTACCACTAAAACATTTTGAAAACTGAGCTGTATCAATAATCTAAATCTAACCACACTATGAAGCTTAGAGCGTTAACCTTTTAAGTTAAAGTTTTTGTGATAATCACTTTCTTGAAGACACTCAATAATTCCTTGACTGNACTGTACTTTTTAAACTACGTTTTCTTTGTTACTCTTCTTTATAAATTAATATAAATTTGTTTATGCATTTTTTTCTAGTTTGGAATGATGTTTATTTGTATCAGGTTTTACTTTCTTTTTTTCTTTTTGCTCCCTCTATTTCTTCCCCTTCCCTCTACATTGGCTTGTATTTTGTCTTCATTTTAATTTATAAAATATTGCTATGTTTTTCTTTTATTCCCTTATTACATTTATCTAATTATGTTTTAGAGGTTTTTCCATTAGTAAGAAGCCCCTTATGAGTTTAAGTTTTTAATTTTTTCTGCTGCTTTCTTCCTTTTATTTAAGCATATTTCTCCCTTTATCAATCTCCTTCCTTTATCTCATTTATTTACTATTTCCAGACTTACCTGAAATAAATTTTAACCTCATAACACCTTCTCCAGAAGCACAAACTAAGACAGTTCATTATCAACAGTCTAACATTACTGAAAATGCTTAAAGGAAGACACAGAGGAGGAAGGATGATGACCCCAATCCTGAGAGCACAGGAAAGAGTGAATTTTATAATGGTGAGTGAAAAAAAAGTGAGGATGGAAG
>LZPO01017570.1:67437-98495 GCA_001675575.1 Neotoma lepida | reverse complement strand
ATGCTGAAAGATCTTGCATATTGAGACTGCAGAACTTATCCCTGATGAGTCAGAATTAACTTTGTTATTTATTCAGTTACAAGATATAATCAGGAATAGGAATCATCCCTTATATATAACTCACATCTGATCCCATACAGGTCTGCTAAGACCTCTAGCACAAGGTAATGATGAGATTGATAAACTATTGGTAGGAAATGTGCTGGAGGCCTCAGAATTTCATTTAAAAAAATCACATCAATAGTAAGGGTTTAAAAAGGATTTTTCCATAACCTGGCAGCAAGCCAAGGAAATTATAAGGAAATGTCCTACTTGTTCTTTTTGCAATCAAACTCCACTACCAGCAGGGTGTAACCCAAAGGGTACTCAGAGGAATGAAATCTGGCAAATGGATGTGTTTCATTTTGTAGAATTTGGAAAATTGAAATATGTACACCACACCATTTCAATGAGCAACTGCTCTGAGTTCCGAAAAGGCTGATTCTGTAATCATGCATTTGCTAGAAGTTATGGCCTTCATAGGTATACCTGTACAAATTAAAACTGACAATGCTCCAGCATACATCTCTGGTAAAATGAAACAGTTTTTTGCTTATTACAATAAAAAGCATATTACATGTATATCACACAATCCTACAGGCCAAGCAGTCATAGAAAGACCAAATCAAACTCTGAAGGATATGTTGAAAGGGGTAGCAACAACTTCCAGAAATAGACTGTATAATGCTCTATTAACTTTGAATTTTCTCAGTGCTAATGAGAAAGAAACAACAGCTACAGAGAGACATTGTATAATAGAAAAAAACTACAAGATTAAATCAGCCTGTATACTTTAAAGATGTGCTGACCTCAGAATGAAAACCAGGATATGTATTACATTGGGGATGAGGTTTTGCTTTTGTTTCTACAGGAGAAGATAAGCTGTGGATCCCATCAAAATTGATAAAGGTTCAATTTGAACAAGAGAGACCTCTTAATTAGAAGAGATAATAGTTAAGCAACCAGCATGACCATTCAATTTAAAATAACTTATACAACTGGCAATTGCTTTTCATTTGATCAGATATAACTTGCCAAAAGGGAACCTCCCCAAAGTTAGGTTTGGGGAAGGGTTTTTGTTTTTGTCTTTCAGGAGAATGAAGGCTAAGAAATCTGAAGAACACTGGACAAATGAGACATCTGAAGAAAAAGGACAAATCATCCAGAAAAAAATGTCCCAAGAAAAAGAGTAAATTGGCCTATTGGTATATCACATATCTAACAGGATAAATTTTCATATGTCTTCCTAAATGTTTGTTTCTGCTCTTCTCTACAGACACTTAACACAAATGGTCTTTAGATAGTCTCAGTTCAATTAAATATTAAAGCTGGTTTTAGAGTTGGAATGACTCTCTCCTTCTCTAAACCCAAGCATGCTTGTTAAAAGAAAATGCAAAATCTCTGTATCATGTCAGAAAAGCCATCTGATATGGGACAGAGAAAAACCAAAATTAAGAGACTATTATATTGCCACTAATCTCCTAATTCTTTGGTTCTATTTTAACTCTTTAAAACTTTTCTTAAGGTATTTTATATCAAAATTTTATATCAAAATGTATAAGATTTATATGTATATATTTTTAAACTTTCATCATGATATTAATGGTCATATAGAGTACTAACTAATTCTAGATAAAAGGCTTCATCTAGCTGCCTGTACATGTTTTTGTGTTTGAGTCTCTATCAGTTTTCTGCAGGGAATCATGACCAGGCCTAACAGCAAATTTGAAGTCTCCAAAAAGATGATGGGGCTCCACAACAACAATTCCATCAGGATGATGATAATATCACTAAGCTGACAAATACTATCTAAAGATGGGTTTGGGACTACAAACTGNTCAGGACAATTTCAAGATGGCTAGTTGAGATGACTCAGCCTCACAGACTACTCAAGCAAGGACTTGAGATAAGCCTTGCACTTTTGCATTATGCAGAGACTGAACAACAAATGGTACAGCTACCTCTCTCAGGACTTGACAATTAACTCAAAATTTTCTTTTCAGGATCCCCTAAAGATGACTTTGCCTCCAGACAGCAGGAAGTAATTTTAGAAACACAACATCCACATTCCCAATAGGTGGGGTGGGTGGTTTTTGGTCATTCAATGGGTTACGGATAATTGTCATTGTTTAAGAATGTTGGTTACAAGTTGTTAATTGTTAATGGTCAGGAAAAAGGTTAAACAAAGGAGATTAGATTTAAGATTTTTGTTTGGAAAAAAAAGAGGATTTAGATAAACAATAGATTATTGAATCTGTTCTGAAAAAAAAGATATAGAAATGATAGATAAAGAGTAGATTATTGAATCTACTTTGAAAAGAAAAATGAGAGAATATGGATATAAGATAAAAAGGGTAGATTATTTAATCTACTTTTAAATCTACTAATTTTAAATATTTTACATTGGATTGGATTTTTATATGTTGTATACAAATTATGTATATTGCTACAAATTTGAGATTACTTTATATAGATATGATAAGAGAAACAGGTAGATTATTGAATCTACTTTTAAAAAGCAACTACTAGTTTTAAATATTTTACATTGGATTGGATTTTTGTATATTGTNTACAAATTATGTATATTGATACAAATTTGATACTGATTTTGTTAGAAAATACTGTACATATATTTCTAATCTTGTTCAAGGTATTGTACCTATACAGTTCATTTAACAATGTAATGCAAATTGCTAGTCTTTGAAAGTTATTATTACCAACTTATTAGGATATAAAGAAATGTAAATTAGTAGTTAGTCATTATAATATAATTTGTAGCCATATTAGCTATGTTTTCAAGGTCATCTTCAAACACTTCAGAGATCTGCAGAATATGGCATCTAAGATGTTTTAATAACATAGATTTTTTTTCTTTTTTTTATGACTATGAGACATGTCTGCTCCTGGCAGCACCAATCTAATTCAGAGAAGATGAGGGGCATTGGAGAAACTCCATGTGGAGTTTACTTTCATTGTGGCAAAAGTTAGCCACTGGGCAAGAAAGTACCCTCACATTGACTGCTGACAATATGCTGTCCAACATGGACAAGCAGGACACAAAAGAAAGGATTGCCAATCCTTGCCAAGACAAGGTAGGAAGGCTCTTTAGAAAATCTTGCTTCACAAATGAGTCTGTCAGATATGCTAAGCCTGTAGGCCAAAGATGATGCCCCAACACTACAGAGGAACCTTGCATGACTGTCCAGGCAGCTAGCTATTTCTGTCATAACTCACACTTTTTGGAAGTNGCTTGTTTACACTTCCTGTTTTACTAGGTAANATNATTTCCTCGTGTCTCCGAGGGAGTTGAAGATTAGATAGTTATAGTTATAATTTTCCTTGTTAACAATTTAAGAAAAGAAACTCACTAAGAGGTGTAAAGTNTATATAAGTTTGAAAGACATCAAAAGATAGTTTNAGTTGGTAGTACAAGTAAGGATAAAAAGTGAATTAGGTACATTTTGGACTCACCAAAATAGGATAGATAATGGGATATTTTTGCTTAATTTGTCAAATGCAAATGGCTAGACATTGTTGATGTATTTATTGCCTGTATATATTATATATAGTTATTGTACTTATTGTATACAGTTTTTCTAATATTAGTTATAACTTTTTTATTTTAGACAAAAACAGGGGAAATGTGGTGATATTTTATTTGTACACCCCAATAAAACTTATCTGAGGATCAGAGGAAAAAACCAGCCACTATATTAAACATAGAGGTCAGGCAGTGGTAGCACACGCCCTTAATCCCAGCATTTGGGAGGTAGAGATTCATCTGGATCTTTGTGAGTTCAAGGCCACACTGGGAACAGAGCCAGNCATGGTGGCACACGCCTTTAATTCCCAGCACTAGTTAACCAGAGAGGTCTGGAGATCTGTACAGACAGACAGGAAGTAATAGAGTTGGGCAGAAAGAGGAAGTGATGTANCTGGGTGGAGAGAGGAAGCGAGATGGCAGGGCACAGAAAGGATATAGGCGTGAGTAAACAGGAAGTAGCTCCCTCTGGAGGCTGATGAGTTGGTGAGGTGAGGTTGGCTGTGGCTTGTCCTATTCCTCTGATCTCTCAGTTTTTACACCAGTATCTGGCTCCGTTTTTTGTTTTTTTTATTAATAAGACTGTTTATCAATTCTTACAGAAGCTCCTCATTTTTATTAAATTCATTTCTTTATTTTGTGAACTCAGATCATCAGCTTAGCAGCAAGTGCTTTTGCCCACTGAGCCTCTCACCAGCCCTTTATTGTCTTTTCTGAGAAATTTTACCAATGTGAATAAAGCTATTAATTTTATCTTTTACCTATATCCCATTGTAAATTAAGAATTTTGGTGATAATTTTTATAGTAGTCTTGAGTTTTCTAAGTGAATAATTGCATAGGTAAGAATAGTAGTTTTGCCAGGTGGTGGTGGCACACGCCTTTAATCCCAGCACTTGGGAGGCAGAAGCAGGTGGATCTCTGTGAGTTTGAGGTCATCCTGGTCTACAGATCAAATTCTAGGACAGCTAGGGTTACACAGAGAAACTCTGTCTTGAAAACAACAACAAAATTAAACAACAACAACAACAACAAGGACAGTCAAGGCTACACAGAGAAACCCTGTCTCAAAAACCAAAAAAAAAAATAGTTGTTTTACAAATTCTTCAACTGTGTATGCTATTAATGTCCTTACTTAATAAACTTAAATACTATTTAAACAAATTAAAATTAAAATTATTTATATTTACTTAATTTTGTATATTAATTAGAATAATTGTCAAGCTTTTCTTTCCTGATTTTAAATGAAATTATTTGTGTTTTGCCATTTAAAAGTGATGTCTATTTTTTTAAGATATGGTATTTGTTATGTTTGTGTCTTAGAGTTTCTATTGCTATCATGAAACACTATGACCAAATACAACTTGGAAGGAAAGGATTTATTCAGTTACAGGTTGGAGTCTATTATCTAGGAAAGCGACAGTGATAACTAGAGGCAGGACCCTGGAGGAAGGTTTTGAAGCAGAAGCCATGGAGGAAGGCTGCTTACCGGCTTGATCTTCATGGCTTGCTCAGCCTGCTTTCTTACAGCACTCAGGACCATCTGCCCAGGGGTGACACTACTTGCACTGGGCTGTGCCCTCCTGCATCAACCAACAAGCAAGAAAATGTCCCCACAGACATGCCCAAAGTCCACTCTGATGGAGGTAATTCCTCAATTGAGATTTCCTCTGCCCTTGTATTTCTGGGTTTGTGTCACGCTGGGAAGAACTGTGACAGCCACTCCTTGTCGACTTCGATATGAACACATCGCTTGAAGCCAATCCCTTTTCACTTGTTGTCGCTGAGATTTAATCCTAACGTTACAATTATAAGACACACTCCAACTTTTAAAGGTCCCACAGTCTTTAAAAATGTCAACACTTAAATGTCCTAAAGAAAAAGAAAAAGAAGGTTACATACTTCCTTATTCTGAGAGAGAAGAACCAGGACAAACTTAAAATTAAATCGTCACAGAAACAGAAAGCTAACTAGAGTANCAGCTATGAAAGCATGCCCTGTAGCTATGTTTTAAATACAATTTGTCTACTCAAATTCGACATGAGTTATTTTAATTTGCATTAAATTTCATTGAAATATAGTCCTTTCTCTTAGACCTTAAATCAATTGCCACATTCTCTTNTAATTGTTTTCATTAAATCCCTTCCCTATTTGTAGTTATTTTGTTTCTTCTTGTTAATATAATTTCACTTGGCACCTTTTCCTGTATTAATATTCAGAGCAATTTATTTCATTTTATTTTCAATTAGTTTTTCATATTTTTCTCACAGATTTTCCTATGTAATTTTTCAGTGTTAATGGTTTGTATTAATTGTATCAGTGTTAATTGTATGCGTATGGATGTTTTGCCTGCATGTATGCCTGCACCACATGTGTGCTTGGTGCCTGTGGAAGCCAAAAGACTGTGTTGGATTCTCATGGAATTGGGGTTACAGATAGGTGTGAGGTACCCTGTGGGTGCTGGGAATCAAACCCTGGCCTCTGGAAAAGCCACCAGTGTTCTTAACCACTGTGCCATCTCTCTAGCTCACTTAATGATATTTTTAAGACTGGGATGTTTTATAACTTTTTGCTTATTTCTTGAATATTGTATCTGTTATTGTAGTCCTGTAGTGGAGTAGCATTCCTCTGCTTCTCTTCTGCTTTGACATGAAGTATTAGAATTTAAGTTTTGGTGTTCTCCTGCACAGTTGGGTATTCGGGGGCCGGGGGGCTCACTAATTTTACTGGGGTTGCATCTTTAGGCTTATGCTTATAATTTTCCAGTTAAGAGCTATGCCCATTTTTCAGAAGCTCAGTCTCTTGCTGCTCCCAGTACTGCGTGGCTCCCAGAAATCATGAAGGTAAAAGACATATCTCTATCCCTGATCTGTGTACTCTCATGAGCAATTTCTGGAGTTGAAAAATTGAAGATATATCTGCTTTTCTTTAAAAACCACAACTTTCTCTTTGATTTATCTAATTTTAAATATCAAAGCTCTGAGAATAATGTAAGAACTTTCATTTATGAAAGAGGGCATAGGCCATGATGGCAAGTTTAGAAAGAATTTCCTTCAAGTAATGGTCAAACTGCTTCTATCCAGATTATAAGAATGAATGTTAAAATTAGCTACATACATGCATATCATAAAATTGTTTATGTGAATTGATGTTTTGTATATCTATATCTGTGTGTATCTGTGTGAGGGTGCCTCTGGAACTGGAGTTACAGATAGTTGTGAGCTGCCATCATATCATAAAATTCTTGTGTTAATCTCACTGGTTGAGAATAAGACCGCTACCACAGTTTAAAGCCAAATTTGAAGCAAGCTTTAATTAAATACTGCCCAGGTGGATGGGCTCTGGCCAGGTCCATACCCAGATGTAAACAGAGGATTTTTTTCTGTCCTGCCTGGTCCCACAGCTGTGTTCAAATAATCATTCAGAGACTTATATTACTTATAAATGTTTGGTCAACGGCTCAGGCTATTACTACATTTAAATTAACCCATTTCTAATAGTCTAAGTATTACCATGTGGCCATGGTATTAACGGTCTGCTGGCAGGTTGCTCCTTGGGTGGCTGGATGGCATCTCCCTGACTCCACCCTTCTTCTCCTGTATCTCTGCTTGGATTTCCCACCTGGCTCTATCCTGCCTTGCCACAGTCAAAAGCAGCTTTATTTATCAACCAATGAGAGCAACACATATTGACAGCATACAGAAGGACATTCCACATCAGTCAGGTTCCTGAGAAATGACCCAGAATCAAGTATGGCAAGGACTTAAGAAGGAAAACCCATAATTCATTGCATTTCCCATCAGGTCCAATCAGGAGCAAGCATACATCCTGAAGTACCTCCAGCCTGTGAACCTCTTACCCACATGTAATCAAGCACATCTGGCGCATATGGATCAAACAAACTTGTTTAGGGGAGTGAAAATATGTGACTTGTTATCTCCGGTAAACAACAGCCTCCAGCATTTCAGGAACTATCTGTCCTTGGGCAAGGGGCTTGCAGATCAGAGGCATTGTTGTTTCATGGGTTTCTTAGGCATAGTAATTAAAACTTAAAATGTAACTTTGGCTCTCACACTTGCTCCAGTATTGTTTAATCTTTTGATCAGTAGTCATCAGCATTTATTTCTGACAGGAAATGGAAAGACATTATATGCTCAGTGACNAAATTGGTTATTTGTAATGTCTTAACCCCAGCAGTTGGCTGAGCCTGCATCAGAGTTCAATTTTAATCTGTGGGACTCTTCTTTCCCCCCTTCATATTTTCACAAGTACTTATACTAAGAAAGCAGCCACAGACTCCTAACAGCTGTGGATGTTCCTTTACCTGTGTGCCTTTCAATACCTTGGTGAAGAGAGAGTCTGCTAGGCCTTCCCTGGAATGTGGCCTGGACACTATGTTCCTCTCTTTCTAAACATCCGGAGTCCTTCCTCCACATGCNTTGGAAACCCTGGCATCTTATTCCCACTGAATAAAAGGCTAACGAATGTTGCAGATGGTCGTGGCATGGGTGTGTGGGTTCACTCGAATTGGTGGAAAGAAGACACAGGCATCTTAAGAATGAATCTAGCCTTTCATGGCTGCAGGAGGGGTCCGGCCGCAAAGGACTGAAGCACTTTTCCTTTGCCCTAGGCACTTTTATTTTCTCTCTATTTACAGTTTAGCCAGTTAATTTCCATACCTTCAAAGCAACCTGAAAGGAACTCCCAAAGATGCAACGCCAAGTGCAAATTCCTAGATTTCTCAGGTACCATGGTTTTCCGGATTTCCTGAATCAAGTTTTGTATAGGCCTTTGATCCTTGGGAGACTCTCAGACAAGATTGACATAGGGCGATAAGAGAGACCAAAGGGCTAAGAGAAACAAAAGGTGTCAGTTAAACAAAGGAAGGATTAGGGCTAGATGCTACACTCTGGAGCCAGGCCAGGAGTAGCTCAGCAGGAATACAGCCAAAATTGAATCCATGTGTCAGGCAGGCACACCCAGCTGCNTATTTTAGACCTGGAATCTCTAGTTAACACTCCATATAAATGAGCTCATTGTGATAGAGTGCCATCTCCCACTCTCCTNGGTCTCACCCCTTAAGAATCANGCCCACATTCCTTATGTTTCTGCCAATACATGTTTTAAAAAGTCTTGCAATAATTGTACTGATTAAAATGTGCCCTCCTGGGCCAGACTGTGCACCTGAGGTTTTGAAGTACACTGAGGNTTGATTCAAGCTGCAGGTTAGGGNAACAGAAAGTAATTATGGGGGCCTCTTTCCCTATGGGCCTCTGATAGTCCAGACATTATCAGAGCACTTTCCAGGAAAAGAAGGCCGGGTTTCCCAAACCCAAGTATCAGGGTCTCATTTGTTTCCCAATCAAGACCCTGTCTTGCATCTACATTAAAAACTTGCAAAGGTCATGAAGTCAACTGCTACCTCATTCAGCCAATAGCATAGCTGATTTTATGTTTGATTTTCAACAACAGTGGCCTTGNGGTTACCAGAAGTGAAATTCTATTAGAACTGCCATGGAACCCTCTGATTCTCATACTGTAAACTGAGTATTTCTTTTTATTTCTTGAAGTGCTACACTGCACTCAGCACATTCAATTACATGCTGNAGGCTTGTTGCAGCACTGTTACCATGGGAACCAAGCAGCCCTTGGGCTCCCCAGGGAATTGCTTCAGTTAGCACTTTATCAAAACCAGGTACAGGGGGTGATTTAACCACTTAGAGTGGAATATATGTCATGCCAACACGTAGTTCCACTGGCAATAACCTTAGCAGTGCCCTCAAGCCTGAACACATGACTGAGCACTCCTAAAGCCCATTGATGAGAGTCTGTCTCCATAGAGCACCCCTACTGCCAATTCTGTNTCAGGGATTAATCTGGAAACAACAACAACAACAAAAACATGCTAGAAATTTGAACAGGATTTTTTTTTTAATGTAAAGAATTGTAACATAAAAAGGTCTTAACTATAAAATCAGAAGTAGTGAATGCAAAATTCAGCTATTGTCTCTGGGGCAGAATGACTTCAGATGGAANCTGGAGTTGTGAAGGGCCCCTCACACTGTCTGCCAGGGGGAAAGAATCCTGTCTGGAAGCATGGCCCAGAGCTAGGTGGAAGGGGCATGCTGCAAACACTATGGGCTGGAACTCATCAATTGGAGCAACTGAGCTGAGCNTGACTGGGACCCTGAAACTGTGGAGAACCAGACCAACCCAAGGCTTTCCCAGAGGCCCTGATGAAAGGACAAAAGCAACTTCAGTTCCGTGTCCTTGTCCAGGAGTGGACTTGGCAAGGCTAACCAAGGATTGTAGCCAGTGCTTCCTCACAGGAGTCAAGGTTGTGGTTTCAGGGAACCCAACTCTTCCCCTGGGCTGTGGTTATCAGTTCTTAGGTAGCTAGATACCCTGTGTTCTCTTTGCCAACATTGTTTGACTTAGCTCTTTGCTGACCCTGGCCATTTTCCTCCTGAAAAATAGTATATATGATGCTGTNCTTCTTAATAACTTGCTTGACATAAGTCATCAGCTTATGCAAGGTCTCCTGGTCCCAGCTATTGACTTTTGTCTTCTTTATTTCTTATCTCTTGTCCTCTCACTTGACACTTCGTCATTTCAGACCTATATTCCTGCTGGTTCAGACCATGACACCAAGGTCCTCCCAAGTTGGAAGGGAAGTCACAGTATTCTGAAACAGCCCTACGGTGTCCTTTTATTGACTTCTATTGACAGCACTGCTGCTGACAGACAACAAGCTGGCTGACAGAGAAGTATTTATGGAATCAAGCTCTGCATCATGAAGCAAGGTAAAATGGCACACTTGGAGCTGAGAGAAAAAAAATTAACTGATAAATTTCGTGAATGAATATATTTGGTGTGTAGCTGGAAGTGGGTGGGGCAGGGGACATGGGAAATGAGGTCTGAAAGTCAGAGAAATAGACAGCATCAACTCACACAAGGCACTACACATTAGTGGCACAAACTCAACTGTAATCCAAGTGTGAAGGGAAAGCTTTGGACAGTGAAGGGAAGGGTGTGATGACATCTGACTTATTTTAAAAGGCCAGTCTGTAAGTCATGTGAGTAGATGACTTCATGGGACAAAAGGAGACTCAAGGAAGGTTTCTAAATGCCAAATGCTAGTTAAGGTACACTCCATCTTCTTCAGGCTTCATTCTATGGTGATCAAAAGTTTCAGTTGATCTGGGGCCACCAAGGGGCTATGCATTTTTGTTTCAAGACAGGTTTTCTCTGTGTAGCTTTGGAGCCTCTCCTGGAACTCGCTCTGTAGACCAGGCTGGCCTCAAACTCACAGAGATCCACCTGCCTCTGCCTCCTGCATGCTGGGATTAAAGGTGTGAGCCGCCACCACTTGGCATGGGGCTATACCAAGAGTTCTGCCTAGAATATTGGTGGTGTATGCCTTTAATCCCAGAACTTGGGAGACAGACCTCTGTGAGTCAGAGGCCTGCCTGATCTAGATAACCACCAGGACCACATTTTGAGAACTTGTCTCAAAAGAAAGGAAGAAAGAAAAGAAGGAAAAAGTTCAACCTTAAGATAACACATTATGCCGGGTGGTGGTGGCACAATGTCTTTAATCCCAGCACTTGGGAGGCAGAGGCAGGCGGATCTCTATGAGTTTGAGGCCAGCCTGAGCTACCGAGTGAGTTCCAGGAAAGGCGCCAAAGCTACACAGAAACCCTGTCTCAAAAAACCAAAAAAATAAAAAATAAAAAAATAAAAATAAAAAAGGATAACACATTATATGGCCACCCTAGGTGTAGTATGCACTCTGCATATAGTATGACCTCTTTTTCTTGAAAATCTTCTTGAAACTTCAAGAGTACTAAGTAGAATGCCTGCAAGTGACACCATGTCCTAGCATGTCATAGTCATGTTTGAATAATACTGAGGTACAAGGAATCTATTGGAATAATTTCTGAACCCCTAATATCTGCAAATCTTTCCTTCTACTTCATATTGTCAAGTCCCTACACATTAGTGTAATTCCTGTTGTGGATGTGATACTCCTTTGGCATGGATGTAGGGAAAAAGGGCCAGGGAAGAACACCCTGCCCCTGACTTGACCCCAAGCCCAAGACTAGGGCCAAGGGAAAAACACCTTGCCCTGGGTTGACCCAGAGCTCCCGAGACTTGAAAATCCTGCCCCCCCCCATTATTCAATATTAGCAGCCAATCTTTCCTGCTATGCTGCACTTTGCCATTTGCTCACTGTGCATGCTCTATAAGACCTGTAAAAGCCCTCCCCTCCCCTCCACCCAGCCCTCTGCTGTCTCCATTCCAGGTCAGAGGCACATGCCACTCTATCTCTTCCCAATAAATCTCTTGTGTGAGGTTTGTTGCATGGTGTGACTTTGTGGTATTCCTTGGTATGCCCTTGCACCAGAAAACTCTTACAGTAGGTGCCCTGGAGGACAAGATAGGAGTCACACTGACAACTATACCATCCTGAAGATCATGAAGCCCTTCAAGGAGTTATTCATTTTCCCAATAAGATGCTCAAGATTACAGCTGTTAGAAAACCCCACCCCTAAGCCCTTTCAGTAACCTATGGACAGTAGGCCACATCATCATCAGCCACTAAAATTTGACATATTTCCATTGTAGCCATGAGTCCCGCATTCTCCTATGTGCATGTGCTATGTCTTATAAAAAGCCAGTGCCTTCTCTTCCCATCCTCTTTCCCCATCCGCCCTCACTCAGAGGCAGCCTCTGCATACTCTCCCCCCACAATAAACCTCTTGTGTGAGATATGCTACATGATGTGACTTTTTTTGGGTTCCTTAGCTCCAATCCACCAAGGTACCTTCTGCTGCTTAAATCCTAACAGCAGCCACATGCAGAAGGTTACATCATCCATCTCTGATTTATTTCAGACTTGAGGCCAGATCACCTGTGTTTGATGACTTAGTTCACTGATTCCATAGCCAAANAACAATTTCTAGATAGGTGAAACACAAGCTTGTCCCATGACACTTGTGGCCATCTTTCCCAGCTACCACCCAATCCCTTGNACCCTTTGTCACACTTTTCTTCCTTTCTCAATCTCTCCCAGGTGTTGACAACTTTTGTCCCACTGTCCACTGAGTTTTNCCCTCAAATTTTTGTTTTTATTATACCCTCAGATCCTTTATTATTCGATGGAGTGACAGAAACATTGTTTTCTGTTCTATTGACCTTTGCATTTTATCAGGAATCAAAGTCCAATGCTAGTGTTTCCCAACATTTTCTATAGAAGACCTGCCCAAGGAACTTGTCTAAAATGCATATTCATGGGCCTCAACTACTAAGAAGTAGATTCAGTAGAGCTGGGTACCCAGGTACNGAGGAACCAGGAGTGGTGTGGGTTTGTTCTTATTTTTTAATAGGATCTCACTCTGTAGCCTGTTGGAGCCCACTAGGTTTCCTAGAGGCTGTACCCAGCAGGACTGCATAAGAGGTTGATTGGACCACCGGCCTGAGTATCAGGTGTTTGTAAGGGTCTACACTTGGCTGTAACTAGCAAGGGGGATGTCCTTTGCCACGCCCCTTGGCATTGTTATAAATAGCCCTTTGGAATAAAGCTCTGGGCCGGTGGATAATAATCCAGGTCCACCCGAGGCTATCCTGCATTTCTCTGTGTTTCTCTCCCCTCTTTATTTCTAAGTCTCTTATCCCTCATTCAAGAGTCCCTGGGGTAAATAAATGTGGGGGCTGGTCCCTCACAGTAGCCCAGGTTGTCATTAAACTTACGGGGCAATTCTGTCTCAGTTTCCTGAGTGCAATTCTAGGAATTGCAGGCACCCACCACCACACTTGGTCCCTGTTGTGTAGCTGTGTACTAGCAGATTGTACGTTCCATCTTGCAGGAGAGCTCAATAAAACAGCAAGCAAACAAAAGTTCCTGAAACTGGCAAAATTCACTAGTCCCTTCCCTCCCCAAGGGCATACAAACAGAAAAGACTGCTCAGAGTCACTCTCACACAAGCCAAGCTGCAAAGAAGACTCAGCTAAGCCAAGCGGTGAAGGTTTTCAGAAAGCCTAGCCACCTGGAAGAAGCAGAGGTCAGTGGACTGCCTAGAACAAAGACCAGCCTGCTACCTGGAAGAGGCACAGACCAGTGGAGGCACCCGGAACTTTCTAACCCCTTGGAGAAACCTGCAGGTTGTGCAGTGTGACCCAGGTTCCTAGCTTTTGTCAGCTGTCACCCATGCGGGGATGAGCTTTGGTGANACATTGTTTTAGAGTCACTTCTGCTCCTGTAAGTAGCTCCTAACCCATATTCCTGTAAGGAATTCCAATGAACTCGATGGTTCACCAAGGTGGACTTTGATNATATCCATAGGCACCCCATCTGGAATGAGTAGATGTGTGTGTTTTGTCTCCTCAGAAAACATCTGTCACACATCAATTTGGAATCNGNGTTTTAATCAAGAATCACAGGTTGTTTTGCTAGGTGCTTCAGGAGCCANGTTTTGAGAATAATACCTTACGTTAAATGAAGGAGACACATTTGCTGCAATTGTATGTCAGCTGTAGGAGATGCCTTATTGGGTATCCAGAACCATGTCACACAGATAACCGCACGTAACTCTGTTAACATTTTCTGACTCCAGTATCATGTTATATCATATGTCGGTGAGTATCATTGAAGCAGTCAACATAGTTGATGGGATTATATAGGATATTGATATATTAAAGCTTCTCTAAGAAGTCAAGTCTTGCCTTCCTTCCCTTCCTGTGGGATTCCATGGGAAATTATATACATGCAGTTATAGCCAACTATAAATATAAATATTTTATTATGAGATATAGCCCAATAATATACCACATAGAGTTTTGTAAAGGCTGGATGGCTGGTGGTCTTCTACTTGCCATTCTTTTTCTTTTTTAATATTTATTTATTTATTTTGGTTTTTCCAGACAGTGTTTCTCTGTGTAGTCCTGGCTGTCCTGGAACTTACTCTGTAGACCAGACTGGCCTTGAACTCACAGAGCTCCACCTGCCTCTGCCTCTCAAGTGCTGGGATTAAAGGCATGCGCCACCACTGTCTGCCTTACTTTGCCACTTTTTTATAGCATCAGTTCTTGAGCACATGTGCCAGTGAAGAGGAAGGCATGGAGACACTGCTGAGCTCATTCACCATAGGCCAGTAATATGGAATCCATATGATAATAATAGGAGGGAAGAAATGCAGAATAGGAATATATATGTGGAGAGAATGTTTCTTTCATCTTACTGTATGGAGCAGAGAAGTGCTGGGAGCCAGAGCCTTAGCCAGGATTTGTGATTTAATTTTAAGAATAAAGCAAATACATAGTTTGCTAAAGAATAGCTTTTATTCATAGGTAAGTTAGAAGTTAATCACAATCTTTCTTAAGTACATAATAGGAAACCTACTGCTGTGACCAAGTGCCGCACCCACANGGCACAAGTCTGGATCTGGTGGAGGGAGTCGGGATTGAACGCAGCACACACTCTTAGATTGCAAGCATCCAGGACCTTTATTCACCAAGCATCTGGGGCTGGGGCTGGGGCTCAACCTGTCTCTTATACACATCTAGATGTGTATAAGAGACAGCTGCTGAGCTCATTCACCATAGGCCAGTAATATGGAATCCATATGATAATAATAGGAGGGAAGAAATGCAGAATAGGAATATATATGTGGAGAGAATGTTTCTTTCATCTTACTGTATGGAGCAGAGAAGTGCTGGGAGCCAGAGCCTTAGCCAGGATTTGTGATTTAGTTTTAAGAATAAGCATAATACATAGCTTGCTAAAGAATAGCTTTTATTCATAGGTAAGTTAGAAGTTAATAACAATCTTTCTTAAGTACATAATAGGAAACCTACTGCCGTGACCAAGAACAGAACATGAGTGCCTGAGAACAGTTAGGAGGTTTACACTTGATCTCAGATAAGTTCCTGAGAACAGTCCTGAGAACAGTTAGGGAGTTTATACCTGGTCTCAAGGTAGCTTGAGGTTTCCTGGTTGCCTTGACAATAATCAGCTATCCAGATCTATTGCCCTTTCCACCCTGCCAATATCCCTGCACCTGCAGAACATTCTGCATTTAGGTCACCTAGCAACCTAGCCCCATTCTCCCTCACACCCCCTGAGTAGCTAGCCAAACATTTTGCCTTCATCAAGTATAAAGATCAGCATGAAAAAAATAAAATTTGCCACTTGATCAGAATTACTGTCTTGTGGTCTGTTCCTTGCATCTCCTGTCCTTTTCCCCCTCTCTAGGTGGTCGTGTCAGCGTTCCATCCCACAGGTCGGGACAGAGAAGCGATATGAAAGAGTTTCATATGCCATATACATACACTGGCTGTTTGCTACACGGCAATCCAGCCCACTAGTAAATGTGGCCTAACTAGTGGTGACCACTCTTGTCAGTCAGACCAGTAACCACTGGGGGATATGGGGAGAACTGGGCAGAAGCAGAGGTCATACAGGAACAGATAGCTGTCTATACATGTCTAACACATGTTATAGAGAAGAGTGGCCCTACAGGCAAGGTGGGTGGCCTTCACTTTGGTGACACACTTCCACAGTTTACACTTAACTTCTGCGACAAGTTTTACTTCTCTGCTTACCCAGGAGAGCACACACAAAATACAACAGAGTAATTTCATCTATTCGAGCTGATTAAAAACTACACCTAAAACTGTAGTATTTGAATGCTTGCTTACTGGCAACTTGCAGCCACTTACAACTGATGGCTCTCCACCCATATGTGGTGATCCTGTAGGTTGGGGCCTGGTGAGCTTTACCTCCACTGTGCCTGTTGCAGAAGCAAGCCACAAATTTAGACAAGGTCAATCCCCTGCTCCTTTCTCCGCCCCTGGAACTNTTTATTACTGAGATCAGGTCTGGGCAGTGGGGAAAGTTGAGAAGGTTCTAGAGGTGTGAGGACCATTGGCTGATACCTGCAATTCCCAAAATTGTCTCCATCCTCAATAGGGAGATGATGGTTTCTTCCATAGTTATAATTATTTTCAAATTATTTCATATACATTTATTGGACTGTAGTAAAATAGTCACAGCATCAAATTGACAACTTCAACAATGTTTAGTCAGATAGTTCAATAGTTTTAACACACTCACGGTCTTGACAACCATCACCATGGTCTTGTCCAGAAATCCACAGCTCACAAAACCAAACCTTTAGACCTGTCAAATGGAAATCCTCCCCTTGCCTTCCCTTCAGCTCCTGGCCACCATCAACGCCTGCCTCTGACTTTCAGCTACACGAAGTACAGCGTATAAGCGGAACCATACCGTATGTCTTATGACGGCTTATTTCACTTAGCCTCAGGTCCTCGAGGTTCTGCTATTCGGCAGCCTGGGTCAGAATGTCCTTTTTCTAAGGCCAAATGACGGGATGCTTTATGCAGGCGCTGGGTTTTATGCTTCCACCCCTCTGTTGTCGGGCACTTGGGTTTCTTCCTTGTTTTAGCTGTCNGGAACAACTGAGAATCTACTTTCAATTATTTGGATGTATCTAGAAACAGAATCAATTGGTCACATGGCAGTTTTGTGTTTAACTGCTTGAGAAACTGTCATTACCCATTGCGGTTGCACCATTTCACGGTCCCTTCAACAGTGCGCATGCGCCACAGTTCCTCTCCATCTCAATCAACACTCTGGTTATTGCACAGTCCTTCAACAGTGCGCATGCGCCACAGTTCCTCTGCGTCCCAGTCAACACTGGTTATTGCACAGTCCCTTCAACAATGCGCATGCTCCACAGTTCCTCTCCATCCCAGTAAACACGCCTGTCCCTTCTGTTCTTCCTCCACTGCCGCCTTCTAGTCATCCTAATGGGTGGCTTTAGGTTGTCTTTTCAAAAATGATTAGTGATTTGGATTNTTTTCTTTTGTGCTTATTGCAAACACACACACATTTGGAAAAAGTTAACACAAGTTCTTTGCCAACTTCTGTCATTTTAATCAGTTATTTGGTTTTTGGTTGTTCAATATTAGCTCCCTCCATATTCTGAATATTAATCACATATCTTTTTTTTTTCTTTTGAGACAGTGTTTCTCTGTGCAGCCTTGACTNTCCTGGAACTCACTCTGTAGACCAGGCTGACCTCAAATTCAGAAATCTGCCTGCCTCTGACTCCAGAACGCTTGGCTTACAGGCGTGCACCACTACCCGGCTTATTAATTACTTAATAAATATATGATTTACAAATATTTTCTTCCACTCTCTAGGCTTCCTTTTAATTTTTTTTGGGCAAGGTCTCACATATATCCCTCTGGCTTTAGGCTTGGAATCCTGCTACTCCAGTTTTCCGAAAGCTGGAATCACAGACAGGAACACCCACACGCGGCAGGGTATCTTTGTTTTAAGCTTTCTTCAAGTCCAATGATTAGGCTACTTTTTATTTTATCTATTCCTTTGGTGTCGCATCAAAAAGAATCATTGCCTGATCCACTGTCATACTTATGTTTCCTTATATTTAATTCTAAAATACTTCATAATTTTAGCTCTTACATTTATGCTCTTGATTCAGTTTTTGTATGTTGTATTAGATACGGATATAACTTCATTCTTTTCCATATGGACATCTGATTTTCTAAGATCTATCAGTTGAAAACACTGGCCTTTCCTACAATGANTGGTCTTCATTTCTCCTCAAAGATGACTTATCATGTGCATGAGGGGTTATTTCTGGGATCTCTGTACGACCCCATTGGTCCATATCTTAGTTAGAGTTTCTGTTGCTGTGATGAAACACCATAACCAAAAAGCAAATTGGGGAGGAAACAGTTTATTTNGCTTACACTTCAGTGTTGCTGTTTATCACTGAAGGAAGTCAGAACAGGAACCCGAGGCAGGGGCTGATACAGAGACCCTGGAGGGAAGCTGCTAACTGGCTTGCTTCCCATGGCTTGCTCAGCCTGCTTTCTTATAGAACCCAGGACCAGCAGCCCATGGATGGCTCCACCCCANTGAACTGGGCCCGCCNCCATCGATCACTAATTGAGAAAATGCCTTACAGCTGGATCTCATGGAGACATTCCTCAGCTGAAGCTCCTTCCTCTGTTGACTCAACTTGTGTCAGCTTGACACACAAAACAGCCAGTACAGTCCTTATGTCTGTGTTTAACCTAGTATTCTACAACCTTACTGTTTTCTAGGTTTTGAAATAAGAAAGCATAAGGATCCAGCTTTNATCTTATTTTTCAGGATTGTGTTGAATATTTGGATTCCTTTGTAGTTTTCTATGAATTTTAGAGTGGATTTTTTATTTTGGTAGAAAGCATGATTGAGCATTTGATAGAAACTGTATGGAGTTTTATGACTGCTTTGGGTAGTTTTGACATCTTATCTATAAATAAGAAATGTGTTTCTTCTTATTATGCCTTTTCATTTGGAAATATTTTGTAGTTTCTCTTGTATAAGTTTTTTTAACCTTTTTGGTTAAATTAATTCCTACTTCATTCTTTTTGATACTATCATAGATGGAACTGTTTATAGAATTTCATTTCCATATTTTCATTGTTAGTGTATAGAAATGTAACTAATGCAGGGATGTAGTTCTGTGGTCCAGCGCTTGCCTAGTATGTATAAAGCTGTNGATCTTCTACTCCCAACACCAAGGAAACAAAGAAATGCAACTGAGTTTTGTGTGTTTTCTTTTCTGCTATTTTGCTAACCTCATTTATTCGTCTAGCTTTCTTTGTGTGTGGAATCTTTAAGGGTTCCTANATATCCCATGAGTGAAAAGAGATGATTTTACATCATACTTTGTTACTTGATGCATTGNGTTTTTTTGCCCAGAACTTACAGTACTGTTTAAATAGACATGGCAGAAGTAAGCATCCTTGCCTTGCTCCTGATGTTAGAGGAAAGCATTCNTCTTTCGCCATTGAGCGTATGATGTTCACTATGGGCTTTTTGTGCAAGGCTTTTTATTATATCAAGGTAGTTGGTTTTAATAATATAGTATTTTGAATAATTCTTTGAGAATTTCATACATTCACATAATGCATTTTGATCAGTTTCATCCCCATTCCTCCCCATAACTTTTTCCAGTTGATATAGTTAAAAGTTTTTAAATTTTACTGATGTCCTCAGAGAAACATAGTTTGGCTTCATTTATCATCTTTTTTTTTCTTTCTTTCCTTCCTTTTTTTTTTAGACAGAGTCTCACTATATAGCATTGGTTGTCCTGGAACTTACTATGTAGACCAGGCTGGCCTCAAACTCACAGAGATATGTATGCTTTTGCCTTCAAAGTGCTGGGATTAAAGATGTGCACAACAATGCCCACCTTAAAATTTAAAATCAGTAGACACAACTGTAGGCTTCATTTCTTTCTGTTGATTCTCCTGTCCCATAGTCTTCCCCATCCCTTTTCTCTCCCCTGATCACACATCCCCAGTAGCNTCCTTTCTGCTTTCAGGTCACATATTTCCTGCTGCACACTCTCTANAAGACCTCTTTGTTCTCCTTACTAGTTTCCTAGCCTATACCTGCATTCACCCTCACCCCCTCACATGTATAATAGACATTATAGGCTAGGACAGTGGTTCTCAACATGGAGTTGAATGACCCTTAGGGGTCACCTAAGACAATCAGAAAACACAGATATTTACATTTCAATTCATAATAGCAGCAAATTTACAATTATGAAGTAGCAATGAAAATAATTTTATGAATGAAGAGTCACCACAATATAAGGAACTGTATTAAAGGGTTGCAGCATTAGGAAGGTTCAGAACCACTGAGATAGGACCTGCACAGGCAGAAAATGTTGGGGGGGGGTTGTTGTTTTTGTCTTTTTGAGTAATTAATATAAGACTTTCCAGATCCATCCATTTCATTGAAATTTTCATAATTTTATTTTTCTTTACAGCTGAATAAAATTCCATTGTGTGTATGGGGAGCACATTTTCATTATCTACTCATCTGTAGATGGGCATTTAGGCTGATTTCATTTCCTCTTCTATTGTGAATAGTGTAACAATGAACACGGATGTGAAAGTATCTGTATAGTAGGTCAGACTCATTTCGGTATATGTCCAGGAGTGGTACAGCTGGATCATATGGAAGTCTGTTTCTAATTTTTTGAGAAACTTCCATGTTGGGAGGCCCTGTTGGTCAGATGTTGCACTCTACTGTGGCCTGGCAGCTCTCTCCAAGCTTGGTAACATGAATGACTCCCTCCCTAGCAAGCAACTCTTCCTGCTCTCTACCTGCCCTCATTTGGAGGATATCTCCAGGCCGGGACCCCTGACTTACCTCAATGATGACCCCTGACATAGTTCCCTGCACACACTATTCTCCTGATGCCCACTTGATAATTAGGTTAATGCTCTAGCCATTTTGATAGGGCCATGCTTCCACTAATGATGGGAGCTATATGNTAGGAGCATGCCACTTAATGCAAATTAGGGTTTGTCCCCAGGGTCCTCAATTCTATATATTTCCTAANCTCTGGAATAAAGTTGAGTTGTCTCACTGAAGTCTTCTCTCAGAGGGCTATCTCTGTCAAATCCACAGCTATCTGAACCCTGTTCCCCACTTCTGCTCCTTCTACCCTCCTGGACCAGTGGCCAATGATCCTGAGGAAGAAGGAGAACCACACCTCCATAATGGCTGTAATAGTTTACACTCCCACCAGCAGAGAGTAAGTGATCATTTTTCCCTACCTTCAAACCAGCAATTATTTTTCTTGTTGGGGGTGGGGGTGGAATCCCAAAGTAGTTTAATTTGCATTTCCTGGATGGCTACGGATATTGTACACTTTAAAAATATCTATCTGTGGGGTTGGAGTGACAACTCAGAGGTTAAGAGCACTGACTGCTCTTTCAGAGGACTCAGGTTCAATTCCCAGCAACCACATGGCANCTCACAACTGTCTGTAATTCCAGTTCCAGGGCACCCAACACCCATAGCAAAACATCAATGAACATAAAAAAAATTATCTGCAGCAGGTGTGGTGACTTACACTTTACTCCCAGTAGTTGGTACAGGAGGCAGAGGCAGACTGAACGCCCTAAGTTCCATGCCGTGCCAGCCAGGGCTATGTAGATCTGGTCTCAAAATCAAAAAAGAGAACAAAATAAAACAGCAACCAAAATCTTTTTTTTTTTCAAGTAAAATCTTCTTTGCCATTGTATTTCTGCATTAGAGAACTGTCTGTCCATTTCACTAGTGTATTTATTGATCAGCGGCTTTGGTTTTTTTTTGAGGGGGGTGTTTAATTTTTGAAATTCTTTGTATATTCTAAATATTAACCCCCTGTCTGAAAAAGATTTTCTCTCACTCTGTGGACTATCTATTCCGTCTGCTGATAGTTTCCTTTGCTATANAGAAACTTTATTTCATGTGATTCCAATTGTCAGTTCTTGGTGCTATTTCCTATGCAGAATCTTGTTCAGAAAGTTCCTGNTTATATCTGTTTTTGGAGTATATTATCTATATTTTCCTTTAGCAGTTTCAGATTTTAAATCATTTCTGTGAAAGGATCCAACTTCATTTTTCTGCAAACAGATACCAGTTTTTCAGCACCATTTCTTGAATGGCTTTATGTCTTTCTTTCTTTATTTATTTTGAGACAGAGTCTTTCTATGGAGTCCTAGCTGTCCTGGAACTCGCTCTGTATGCCAGGCTGGGCTTGAACTCACAGAGATGCGCCTGCCTCTGCCTTCTGAGTGCTGCGGTTAAAGGTGTGCNCTACCACTGCCCAGCTGTGTTCTTTCTTCTAAGGCTTGCTTTGACTATTTGTGGTCATTTGTGTTTTCATATGAAGGTTTGGGTGATTTTTCCAAGTTCTATGAAGAATGTCATTGTAATTTTGATGGCAACTTCACTGAATCTAGATCGCTTTTGGTAATATAGTCATTTTCACAGTATAAAGTCTGCCAATTTGGGAGCACATGAGGTTTCTTTCCAGTATCTAGTATCCTCTTTACTTTCTCTCTTTAGTGTCTTCAGGTTTTTATTTTAAATGGATTTACATGTCAGCCACAAGGATTTTTCCATGATACCTTATTTTGCAGGGGGCTACTGTGAATGGAATGGTTGTGTGTGTGTGTGTGTGTGTGTGTGTGTGTGTGTTGGGGGGTGTCTCTGAGTAGCTCTGGCTGTCCTGGAACTCACTTTGTCAATCATGCTGGCCTCTGCCTCGAGTGATGGGATCAAAGGTGTGCACCACCATGCCTAGTGGTTGGAATGTTTTTCAATTCGTTTTTATTATATGTGAATGCTACTGAGTTTTGTAGTCTGCAAATTTCCTGAAACTATTTATTAAATCTGAAAGATTTCTGGTGGAGCCTGTAGGGTCTTTTAAGTGTAGAATCACATCATTTGTGAATAAGATTAATTTGACTCCTTCCTTTTCCAATTTTATCCCTTTTATATCTTTCATCTTCTTGTTTGTCCTAACACTTCTTGAACTATGGTATGTTCTACCTATTCTTAATTTCTTCAAGCCCTTCATCATCTCTGCACGATAAGCTTTGTCAAAAGCTTACTCTGCATCCATTGGGAGAATCATGTGATTTCTCTCAGGACGGGATCCTTAAGAGTAAGTGTGGGGGTATGCAGAGCCNAGTTGCTTACAAGTAAAGATGGCCCTGGGAGGAGGCAGGGAGGAAGGAACCCAAGTTGTTGACAAAGGTCTGTGGGGGTCTGTGGAGGAAGCAAGGAGGGAGGAACTTAAGCTGTTTACGTCTGGGTGACCTTTAAACTGATTGGCCCCACGGGGCATCTACCCCGCCCTTCTCTCTAGCCTTGTGGTTTTAGGCTTTAAAAGGGGCTCACTGTTCTTCAATAAACGAGTTCTTGCTTGACTTGACTCCCTGTTGCGTCTGATTGTCTCCCGGGAAAGGGAGGCTGGGAACGGGCAGACAGTCGCACTTACCTTTCCTCAGTTTCACGTCGTCCCTTTTTGGGAGACCTAAGTTCTCAGTGGGGCAGACTTCCCAACAACTAAGCTTTTAAAGAGACTTCAGTGAGACAGGATACAGTTGGCTTGTTTCTGAAACAAAACAAAAACCCAAACTCTTCTGCCAATCCCTGTCTTTGAATTGGAAATTTTAATTCATTTAATATAAAAATAATTATTCTTTAGGATGGACTACTCTTAATCTGCTGTTCATTTGTTATATCATATAGCANCCTCTGTGTGTTTGTGTGCATGTGTGCACACGTGTGTGTATGCATGGGTCTCACTGACCCTGGAGCTGAGTTAGACTAGCTGATCAGCAAGCTCCTGGAGCCCTCTTGTCTCTCTCTAGTTCCTACACTAGGATTATTTATTTATATACCATTTTCTCGACTTCCTCTACATTTTTCTTTAGTTTTCAGATCATCAAGAAAGTTAGAGCCCTGGAAGGAGGGAATAGGTTCCTGAAAGTTGCCCTCTGACCTCCACATGTGTACCACAGCACTGTCTACCCTGCCTCCCCAAACAAACAAATGTAATCATAAAAGAGAGTAATCTTTGTTTAGTAGTTTTTCCAGATATTACTCAGAGATGGTCTGTTGATTTTTTTCTTTTGAATGAGTCAATTTTTGAATGAGTGCCTATTTCTATGTTTTGTAATTTCTTGTTGCAAAATGAACAGTTGAATCTAAAACTGTGGTAACTCTGGATATCAGATGCCCCCTCCTCCAAACTGTGGTAACTCTGTTTATCAGATGCACCCTCCTCCAAACTGTGGTAACTCTGTTATCAGATGCCCTCTCCTCCAAACTGAGGGATATCAGGTGCCCTCTCCTTCACATTTCTTATGGTTGCTCTTTCTTTGTGGGGCCTGGTTTGCTTGGTGGGTTTTTTCCTCCTGTTGTTTGCTTTTGTTTTTGTTTTTAGGCAAGGTCTCTCTGTAGCTCAGGCTGGCCTGNAACTCACAATATAGTTATAGTGAGTCATAGTCCCCCTACTACCTCAGTCTCCTTAAGTGCTGGATTATGATCCTATTAAGGAACACAATAAACTCTGTACCCAGGATTGGTTTTGATGAGGATGATGTATGAACTTGGGCTTTCTTGCATCTTTTCTGAGGCCAACCTTCTCCTGGATATGGGCAATCACTTTCTAATGTTTTTCATCTAAATACTTGCTGTTGGATGTATTAGTTTTTAATGTCTAGTTTCCAAAAGAAGGAAAAGGGGAGAGAGGGATGGGAGAGGGTACTGGCCCTTTAAATCTAGGAAGTCAGTTCAGTTGAATGGGGAAGCAGCTTTCAAAGATGAGGGTACAATAATGACTTNCTGCTTCTGTGTTTGCACTTCTGTGATTAGAAGCAGCAATCTCTGCTGAGTACAGATATCTGATGTTCGGGACAATTTCCTTTTCCATCTGCTGTGGTCCCCATGCGCTCCATGCCAGCTGCTCTGGATGAAGGTTCGGATGCTGCGCCAGGCTGGGTGAGACATGGCTGCTGCTGGGCTGAAAGCTGAACTTGCCAAAGTTAAGGTAAGTTGGCTGTTCAGGCATTCCTCTTTGGGGATTCCAAGGCGTCAACAGACTCCAAGCTCCAGAGGAGTTACCAGAAGCCAGAGTCCAGCAGAACAGTCTTTCTCTAGGCAGGAGACAGGTTCCTGAGCCGCTTCCCAGGCCTCCTGGAATCTCTGCAACAGTTCTGTTTTTTGGGGGGGATTATTCTGGAAGCTTTGTGTGTGAGAGCCAGTTTACATCATCATAGTAACCACAGACCCTTACATTTGACGGCTGCAAAGCACTGTACGTCCTACTTTCTCTCCCCTTCCCTAGTATATCCCCCTCCTCACCTTTATCCAAACTCACTTATTTAGGGGGCAGTACTTCTATTTTCTGAGCTAACCAATTCATTTCTTTCTTCTGCCTCCTTATTTGCCTTTGGCCATTTTTGTTGACCCTTTCCTAGATGGAAGAACATCTATGTGAGATCCACTGTGGTCACCAAGTTAGGGATATGCTGGAGGCACACTCCCTTTCTTCCCCCACTTTGAAGGATCCGATGCAAGTGAAATATTGAGGGTTAAATCTATTTCTGTGACCTGCAGGAACAGGAGAAAAGGAGAGGTGTGGAACAGGGGAGATGCTGATTAAACCAAGATCGACATTGTTAAGAAATTTATTTGCAATTCTTTTTTGCGTTTTTGTTTGTTTTTTAAATAACATCATTCCTTAGATAAAAATGCAATCTTACAGGAATATACAGTAGCGTCTCACACAGAGATGGACCCTGAAACTCTCCTTGAAGGTTTTCCCTTCTAGATTCCCTGGCCTTGCTCGAGGGGGAGAAGGCGCAGCAGGCAGGGCCTTTGACAACAGGATTATTTGATGATTACAAACTATACAGCAATATTTACAACAGTCAAACTGTGGTGTCGTGGAGCCTGGAGGGGCAGGTGTGGGGTGTGCAGGTGTAGTGAGTGACACAGAAGCCTGCTCGTCTTTCCATGCCTCTCTGGGAACAGGCATGGCACAGGACACAGGTTTTCTAGGAGACATAAAAGTGGACTGAGGAGACACATGGAGAGTTGGGGGTGGGAGCGGCTTTATGTGGACTCTTTACATGGAGGGAAGTTTTCCTTAGCAACACTGCGGATTAAAGTGGAATTGCAGGATTATGAGAGAGGCAGACACTGCAGCATTCACTCCTGGAGATCTGCCACCCTATTTCTCAATGACTTCTACTCCCACAGGTTGTCCTTAACTGCCATCATTGCAGATGTGTGTAAACCAAGCTGTTCCCCTGCCACCCAGGCTTTGTTCAGGGCAGTGAGCAAATAGCACATGTCCAAGCAGGGCAGGACAGATGGGTACATGTCCTGGTAGGAAGGCTGAGAGGTGCATTTCAAGTCTAGGGGATGGGATGCAGATGTGGAAGTGTGCTGTGTGGTGAACAGAAAGGTGTCCATAGCTTATGGGTCACTGTGATGCCTTCTAAAGGGCCCTCTGCAGGGATTGCTTGCTTACAAATCACCTGTTCTCAATTCTCAAGGGTTCTCCCCTGCTTTTAACTTTGGTGTAGTTCTCCATGCTGNGAAGTCTTAGGAGGCAGAGACTGTCTCAAAATAAAAGCTAAAGTGTTTGCCCAGCATGCACAAGGAAGGCCCTTGGCTCAACCCTCATCCCCTAGTACCTTCACACTGCTCCCCAAAACAGGAAAATAAAAAAGAAATAACTCTCTGATTCCCTATAGCCTCTGCCTCCCCAAACTGTCTCTATAATGACTCTGCTGAGTGGTGCATTAGGGAAGTTTTAGGTGGGAAATTTGCATTAACTGACTTATTTATGCTGGAGTAAGTGGCATGTCACCTGTTTTGTAACCTTCATACATCAAATCATTTAGATTCTGGGAAATTGGGGTGCACAGAATTTCCCATAGGGATGAGGGTTACACCTCTAAAGCAGTGAGCATCTGAGACAGTTTGGCTCTGGTGATAAGACATTTCACATTTTCATTGCATTTCCCTGGCCTTGCCTTCCTTATTGCTAGCCGAGACCTAAAAGAAATATAACAGGAAAATCTCAATTCAGACTTTACTTTCAGTATTGAATTGATTTGTAATGCTTGATATATCCAGCTACCTTCTCCAGCTCCCTTTCAGAGATAGGTTAGCAGGTCTTCCTCACAAACCAGGAAGGCCAGGTCTTTATCATATACTATATAGATCAAACCTCTTAAGATGGTTGGAGAAAAGGGCAAGTTTAAGAGTGGTAGCATTTCCTCACTATAGATGAAGAAAACTGTCACCATTTTTACCCTTAGAAATTATTCTAGTTTCTTCCAGGTGTTCCACTTTAAGATGTCCAGTGTTTTTCCCTTCTATAGGGCATCATCTACAAACATGCTGGGCTACGGTCATAGCTGTTCTGGGACACATAGGCTCAGACTGAACAGGTTGAACATGCCTATCACAGTCCTCCTTTTCTGTGGAAAAAAATCACTGCGCGGCCATCACCTCAGCACTTGTGCCTTAGGGTGTGTGTGTGTGTGTGTGTGTGTGTGTGTGTGTGATTCAACTGCCTCCCTAACAAGGTGAAGACACTGTAAGAATCTGCAAGTGGTTCCTTTCACCTCTTTGTTCCCTTCACTGGGCTTGCAGAGGAGGAGAGGAGGAGGAGGAGTTAAATGCTAAAGGAGGGGAAGGTGCCTGTTACTGAATCATAGGTGGGGTGCTTTTCCCCTTTCCCCTCACATCCTTCCAGGACGCCTCTCCCTATGGCAGCTGCTCTAGAACATGGACTTTGGTGAGTGAGACCCAACCTCCCCCAACGACTTTCCCATTGGCAAATTCTTTGGCCAGATGCAGTGAAGGGACCTCACATGGTCAGGTAAGGACCCCGTCTAGGTTGATGTGGTAGCTAGGTTGATTTAGCTGGAAAAACACCTAGGGTAGGAATTTATTTTTCACAACTTCCAAAGCAGATTATGGAGCCATTAGCCTTTGTCAGGCCAGACCTGACAGAAGCTGCTTTCCATATGATGAGATGACACAGATGGGGTCAGGATGCACGCTTTCCCTGCCCCCCACACCCCTCTAGTTCTCTCTGTGCTGATGCTTNCTTCAGAGCCAGGGCTTTGTTGAGGAACAGAATCAGCCAGGACACTTACAGCCATTTTGGCTTTCCTGGGCTCTGAGTAGCTCCTCTGAAAGCCAGACAATCCTTCCTTAGGTCCTTGCTCAATTGTTTCTAGCTCCTGAATGAGGACATTTCAGTCACTCAAGGTCCCAGGATGGAGGAGCCATCCTTCCCGTTGGCAACATTAGAAATGTGCCACGAGAAGGCTAAAACCTCTGATTACCAGATTTGACTCCATGCTTGATCTAGAGGATCCTTGCTCTCTTGGCCTGCCTTTAGGAGCAGTGGAGTGTGTCCCCTGGTCTCTGTACAACAGCCACTTTCCTTCTACTGACTTCCAGAGTGTTCACAGAAGTGTGCTGGTTTTGGCAAAGGAAGGGCTGCCTACTGTGTTCAGTTAGGGCGTCTGGAGCTCCTGATGGTTGAGACCCATGAGAAAGAAACACAGACCTTCTCTTCATAGTACCCAGAATTTGGAACCAAGGTACCAGAGGAAAGTAAACGACAGAGTTGGGCCTTGGATTCCTAGTCAGTTTAAGAAAGATGGGAACCACAACAGGGAAGACATTTACAAATCAAACAAGGTCTAGGAAAGTCTCTCTCTTTTAACCTGAAGATATGAAGAACCTTCTAGGACCAGGCAGAAAGAAACTAACTGGACTTCATCTGTATAATATGGCCTCACACACGAAAAGATAAGAAATAAAAGAGACAGAGCTAGTCATAGGACAGATGAAAACACATGGCCTACACTCCTTCATGTCCCTTTGGTCCTCAGCTGCAGGCTAATTCCCCTGCCATTCAGGGACTGTCAGGATTGCAGAAGGTCTGGTAATTATGTTCAAAACAGTCATTGGGAAAATTCCACGTTGGGTGGAGAGTAGACAGTCTGATGTAGATGTTCAACAGTGTTCCTACTCACTGTTCTCCTCTGTCCTGGTGACAGGCAGCATGTGTCAATCTTATCCGGGTGGTCATGAAGCCAAGCATGAAAAGCCCATCGTCCACTGAACCTTTGTTCCTCCTAGCAATAAAGGGCAAGGGGCCCATGTTCCTGATGATGCCATTCTTGCAGGGTGCAATGTATGCGTGAAAGGCTGCTCTGGTCTTCTTGGCAATAAAGGAGAAGATAGCCTGTGGGTATGACTGGTGAAGGGGGGGTTGGGGAAGCACAGTGGGCAAAGTCCTGGCAGGAGCTGCAGGAGCTGCAGGAGCTGCAGGAACTTGGCCTGGAGCTTATGCCATTCATTGGTCAGTAGAATTTGGCAATGCAGACCAAAGGTTCCAAAGGAAAACAAGGCAGCATGGGGAGACTGAGTATGCATATCTGCGGGTAGGCTCAATGGAAACACCACATTTCCCTAGGGATCAGATGNATGCAAGAACCAGACAGCCAGTCAGAAGGGCTCCCCTCTCCATAGTCACTAGAGTCACATCAACACAGTTGCAGAACTTTGTAGAAACAAGACAAAGGATGCCATCTATTCCTCACATCTAGAAGCCCTTATCGGTACTGCAAAGGATGCTGGGTCAATGACACCTGCAAATCCAAGGAGAAATGCTGTTTCTAGACTCTGGTTAACCTGTGGACACTGGGCACCTCTCTCTGCATTTTCATGGAACAGCCCACGAGAGCAGGTTCAGCTTCACTGAAGGAACATCCTTGCTGGAATTTCCAGCAGAGTCTCACATAATCTCCAAAATAGGCTGGAAGGACACTGGGACCGGAAGATATTCTGTACATGGGTAAGTTCTGGGTGAATGGTTGAGTCTTATTTTCCTCAGAGCCCTTTCTTTTCAACCATTCTTGTTAAGACATAATCGAAGGACCTGGTTGTTGAAGGCAGACGCAGACGAGCCTCAATGAAAGCTCCACACAATCTGTTCGTTTCATCTCTATGAGATCCTGATGCCCCCACCCTGTCAAGATCCCCTGCTTCTCTACCTTCCTGCTTTGGAAGAAGGAGAGGATAAGTGGTTTCTAGAAGGACCACAGTTCCACCCAGTCACGTTTCTCTAGCTATGGTGATCTGTGTTTGGGTAAATCCTGTGTCAAAGATGAATCTGTCCTACCACTGCCCTGTCTGATGGTCACTCATCCTCTGAGTTGGGAGTGCTTGGGAAAGCCAGCTACCTCTCCACAGGAGCATCTTGGATAAGTAAGTACCCACAGAGAACGGCAGAAGGCAGCAAGTGAAGACCTGGATGAAACATGTCCTGATCTTGCAAAGCAAGATGTGGCATGGGCCATCTTACCACCTCATTTTGGAAAGACTGAGAGAAATGGAAACAAAACACAAGATATGCAAAATGGTGCCCCCCCAGACCTGCCCTGGAGAGCAGAGTGAGGAGGACTGACCCCAGGGATACCTTTGTTCACTTTGCAAAGAAAGAAAACCATCTCCTCCCCAACCACATGTAGAAAAAGCACTTAAGAGTTCGAAGGTAAAGCTTGTCACACTCCAAATACAAAATGATTTACTTTACATGCAGCAAAATATACAAGAAGTGAATTTTAAAACAAACTTAAGTCATTATATTTGCTTGGCACAATTGCAATTCAGTTTTAAAAAAATATTTGAAAAATACTGAAACTGACCTGAATTCAAGTATAACAGTTTCTTCAACAGAAACATTATCAATGCAATAAAACATTACACAGAATATATCGAAGCAAAATGTCTTCTTGAGTTTTTAAATCCCTTAAATTTTGTGTTTTTTTAAAATAGAATTTTAATGCTGACACAACTCACAATCGTATTTTAAAATGGATATTATTGCATTGCTTTTGCATATCTCGTGGGACAGGAAATGCAGTTACCGATTCTCGTTTCAGAAGCAGAAGCGGAGACAGTGATTTGTTTTTGCTTTCGAATCGCCCCAGATTCCGAACTCCCTGCAGTCAAACCGGAACCTGGATCTATGGACTTTTGTG